>JAODAL010024997.1:0-59509 GCA_025379985.1 Phyllomedusa bahiana
CACCCCGCATCCCCCTCCCCTAGAGACCCCATCAGGGCCGTGCGGGTCTGAGGGGCCTCCCCTTGGGGCTGTGCTCCATTTTCCGGCCCCGACCTAATCTGCTGCTGAACATACATGCAACAGGTTCCCTGGCAAAAAACATATGGTCATTACCAGAAGCACTTTACGTAATTTTTTTTTTTCCATAATATAATCTTCTCTGTGCCACAATCTCCCATATTTACAACAACCCTATGCGAACCCATTTAAATCACATTCCTCCTTTTTGCTGCTTTAAAAGGCTATGTCTCCACGAAAATAGTAAATGATTATTTTCGGCTTTTAGGATTTTAAAAACGCTGAAAATATGACGTTTAGGGTTAAAAGCTTTAAAAAGAAAAACCCTTAGGTCGTTTTTTTCTCTGCTTTCTTTTGCCCCAACATATTGAATCGCTGGTGCTTTATTTCTCTTGCATCTTTCCCATACAATTCAATTGATGGGAGACGGCAAAAAATGAAACCATGTGGTTTTTGCACAAAACATGAAAAAAAACCGCGGCTGCTCGTGCATGTTTGTGTAACTATCCAAGGAAACTGTTTTTCCGGGTATTCATAATTTGGAAAAAACATCAAAATATGGGGCAATGCAGGGGGTCACCACCAAAAAAAAAAAAAAAATAGGAATCTGGGGAACAATGGGGGGCAAATAGTAAGGTCGACACAAATGAATGGGGCAAACAGAAACATATGAATTGAGAAATTAAAGGTTACCCTCCTACAAAAAACATCTTTAAAATCTTCCGTCTCCCCCTTTCAGTGTGATAGAAAAAAACGTTTAAAGGCCCTCCCCCCTTTGATAAAAAGGTTTTCCCGGTCCCAAAGAAACTTTGGAGCTCAGTTTAAAGGGTTTTGGCTGAATTAATGAAAAGATTTTGCCCCAATTTAAAACCTGTTTCCCCCCAAAATAAACATTCTTGATTTTTTTTTCTCCTAACAACAAAAAATCTTTTTTGGGGGTGTTTTTTCATAAACAAAATTTACATTTTTTTGTTGAACAAACATCACATAAGCACCAAACTCTGAATTTCAAACAAAAATGCACTATGTCTTATTTTTTGGGGGGGTTTCTTATTTTCGGGAATCAGGTTGTATAGTCGCCATAAAAATATTCTCTATATATATATATACGTGGGTAATGGAGGTTTTAAGGTCCCCATGGGGATATAGGCAGGTTTTAGGGCCTCCCGTGGGGATATTTGGGGGTAAAAGGTCCTCAGGGATATATAAGCGTTAAGGCCCCCCAGAATATTTAGGGGGTTAAAGGTCCCCCCCTGGGTATATAAGCAGGGGTTTTAAAGGGCCCCCAATAAGTATATAGGATTATAGGTTCCCCGCAATTTTTAGGGAGGGGTTTTAAGGTCCCCGTAGGTATTATAGGGTTTTAAAGGGCCTCCAGCGGGGATATAGGCAGGGGTTTTGGGCCCCACCAATTATGGCAGGTAAAAGGTCTCCAAGGGGGAATAGGAGGTATATCCTCCACATTTAGGAGGGTTTTAGGGCCCCCCATAGGTTTAATCAATTTTAGGGGCCTACAGTTTGCCAAAAAATTTTCATACCGTGGCAAAATTTTGCTTTCGGCCCCTTTTTTGAGCATATGAAATTTAAAACAAAAACTTTTTTTTTCCCCTATGGTTATGTTTGGGTGAAGCCTTTTTTTTGTCAAACAGTGTTTTTCTCTTTTTTTAAAACATAATACACCAAAAAAATCCAAATTCCTGATCAAAAGTTTCACATTTGGCCTGATAACATCTCACATGAAAAAAACCTTGCTAGTTTTAGCTCAATTAGGATTACCAAAATCATTTACATTTGAAAAATTTCAGAATAATGAGAGCCCAGAATTTAAGGAATTTTTATTTACTTTCTGCAAAGTAATTTGGAACAGCCATATGATGATGTCATGTCTTTGGAAGCTTCTGATCTAGTTTATTGACAACATCTGAGGTAATTAGATATACACCTTTGGATATATTTTAAAGCACACCAGAAACACACTGTTTCTGTGTGTAACATCATGGGAAAGTCTAAAGAAATCAGCCAAGATATCAGGAAGAGAATTGTGGACTTGCACAAATCATGATCATCTGTGCAATTTCCAGAAACCTGAATCTCGTTCATCTGTCAATATATACGAGTTGGGAATTTCCACATCATACCTCAGAAAGAGACAGTTCTGGTCTCAGAATAATTGCTTTGTCACATGTGCATATCAACAAGAACTAAACAAAGACCTTAAAAATGCGTCGAAGTGATAAGATTTCATTATCCACAATGAAACGAGTACTGTATCAACATGTGGTGAAAGGTGACTCTGCCAGGAAGAAACCATTACTTCAAAAGAAACATATAAAAGCCAGATTAATGTTTGCAAATGCACACAGGAATAAAGGCCTACATTTTTGGAGACATGTCCTGTGGTCTGATGACAATAAAAATGAACAATTTGACCATAATGACAATTGTTAAGTTTGGAGGAAAAGGGGGGTAGCATGGAAGCCTAAGAACACCATCCCAATTGTGAAACACTGGGGTGGAAGCATCATGTTGGGGGGTTGTTTTGTTGTAGGAGGGACTGGTGCACTACACAAAATGGATGGCATCATGAGGAGAGAAGATTATGTGGCAATACTAAAGCAATATCTCAAGACATCAGCCAGGACGTATAAAGCTTGGGTGGAAATGGGTCTTCCAAATGGACAATGACACAAAGCATACTGCCAAACTAGATACAAAGTGGCTCAAGGGTAACCAAGTCAATGTTTTTGGAATGGCCATTACAAAGCACTGATCTCAATCCTAATGACAACATATGGGCAAAGCTGAAAAGGCAGGTTTGAGCAAGCCGACCTACAAACATGGCTCAGTTACACCAGTTCTGTCAGGAGGAATGGGCCAAAATTCCTACCAACTATTTTAGAAAGCTTGTGGAAGGATATTCAAAATGTTTGACCCAAGTCATACAGTTTAAGGGTGATGCTACCAAATACTAATGAAATGTATCTAAACTTTTGACTTTGCAGAAAGTAAAAAAAAAGCATTAAAAAATTCTCTCTCCCTTATTATTCTGTCATTTGGCAATAATAAATAATTTTGGTAATCCTAATCTATCTAAAACAGGTAATGTTTATTCTCTATTTCATGTCAGATAGTGAGAAAAACAGGCATATGTGTCTTTTTATATAGTGTATGTAAACTTCTGGTTTCAACTGTACATTGGAGAACTGTTGAGCAAGAACTGCTAAGGTCCTGCCACAGCATCTCAATGTCACGATTTTGACTAGTGGAGATCCAGCTAGTGTAAAAAGGACTAAAGACACTATTCTTTATTTGGAAGGAGAACGAGTTTGCATACTAGACCCCTCAAAATCTTTGGTCACAATTTTGGCATGGAATTTGCATGTATCCTATACCAAAATCCAAGTGAATTCTGCTTCTAAACTACATCTCATTATTCCCATGGGAATTAGCTCTGTAGTTTATATCACTTTTTCACATGGTTTTTATGTGAAAACCAAGTCAAAGATCCTTGACACAGATTGAATAGGGGTAATTCACATCCAAAATACTGTCAAAATCTGCCGCACAGGGCCTAATTTTGATTCTTTTGTAACACTTAATGGACTTGCTCTAGTTCTTTGGATCTTGCTCATCATGAATGCAATGAATGCAGATAATTATTAAGAACATTTTAATGATAAATCATCCCACAGCATGATGTTGTTGTCAAGAAAATTGTTGTGAAAGGTTAACCTGCCAGTCAAGCTATGTAGCTTAAAGCTCTTGGTCCAAAATACAAAGTTTATTACAGGTCCCACAATTTTCACACTTTGCAGTGCTTATCTCCTTATATTAGGCAGAGGGATATTCTTAACACCCTCAAGCTCCAGGTTCAGATGTACCACAACCTATTCATTACTATTCTATACAAAAAGCTCCAATAATCCCTATAATCGTAATACGAGAAACTCCCAAATGCATAATAAACAATAAGGAATGGAGTATATAGCTCAAAAATACAAAATTTTTATTATAAATTACAAAATTAATAAAAAACACATATACACCAAAAAGTACACAAATAAACAACCAAAAATTTGTCAGAGGAAAACCGATAAAACACAAAAAGAGATAGCGGTATAATTATCTGAATGATGGGACCAAAAAAAAAAACAATGTATAGGGCATATACCACACTGCACACAATTCTATCAAATATTAATGTGAAGTATGTGAAACCATTCAGAGATAGCATATAGGTATATATATAATAAACCCATATGATATATAAGGTTCCCACCTATTCTAAAAGTACAAGGTAAATAATCCAACAATACAGTATAGGGCACACATTATAGAAAAGTATATACTAATAATCAATCAATAGCAGATAATAATAGTACCCATGTTGGCGGAAAGTGTAAAGAGTATCCACTATAATCCCACCCCGACGCGTTTCGCCGATCAGGCTTCTTCAGTGGACAAATGTAAACTGTTCTGATGGTCTATATATATAAAGAATAACTACTAACACCTGGAGATGAATACTTTTAATGTGCTTGTGCTTCACGGCGTCCGCGGCGAAACCCAGTACAGGACCGAACCCCATTTCTGGCAGTCAAACCAAAGTGCGCATGCACCGGAGTGCGCACCTCCGGTCATGCGCACTGGCATAAATAAGACGCCGTAACTAAGGGAAAGGACCAGCCGAGAGATGGCGCAGACGCACCACACAAATACAACGGGACCACTCCTTTCATCAACATTCAAACCAATCGGCTAAGACAAAAAAATCAATGCTCTATACTGTATTGTTGGATTATTTACCTTGTACTTTTAGAATAGGTGGGAACCTAATATATCATACGGGTTTATTATATATATATATACCTATATGCTATCTCTGAATGGTTTCACATACTTCACATTAATATTTGATAGAATTGTGTGCAGTGTGGTATATATGCCCTATACATTGATTTTTTTGGTCCCATCATTCAGATAATTATACCGCTATCTCTTTTTGTGTTTTATCGGTTTTCCTCTGACAATTTTTTGGTATTTTATTTGTGTACTTTTTGGTGTGTCACGGGGGTCGCGGGCTCCGCTGCCCCCCGCGACCATCCCACCGCTCGCCCTTATTTGAGCCTGGCGATAAGGTTTGGCTATTCAGCAAATGTATTCGCTTTAGGGTGCCTAGCTCCAGACTAGGTCCTAAATACGTGGGTCTCTTTGAGGTACTACAACATCTAAACCCGGTGTCCTACAAGCTCCGCCTGCCTCCTACCCTGCGCATCCCGAACTCCTTCCATGTCTCCCTCCTCAAGCCTGTGGTGCTGAATCGCTTCTCCCGTGGTCCTGTCTCGCCTTCTCCTGTGGCCAACTCTGATAACATCTTTGAGGTCAAGGAGTGTTTGCTCAGAAGACAGTTAGGGGAAGCGGTTCTTTCTCATTGACTGAAGGGGTTCGGGCCGGAGGAGCGTTCGTGGGAACCGGAGGCCAACCTGTCTCCTGACCTCCTCTCTAGGTTTCTAAAAAAGAGGGGGAGACCTAAGGGGGGGTACTGTCACGGGGGTCGCGGGCTCCGCTGCCCCCCGCGACCATCCCCCCGCTCGCGGGGGTCCGGCGCGGCGGCCCACGACCACCCCCTGCTGCCTCGGCGCCGCCTCTCTTACCCGGCCGCGCTCCGGTGCACGCCGATCCTGCCCGTCCCGGCCGTCGTGCGTTTGGCCGCCGCTTAAGCCGCGCGCGCGCGCCGGCTTCACCGAATTTAAAGGGCCAGTGTCCCGATAATTGGTCATTATCGGGCGCTGGTTCTATTTAAGGTATCCGCCCCCAGTACTTCCTGCCAGTCTGTTGGTGTGCTTACCTAGTGTCTAGAGAGTATTGCTGTTCCGTCCTGATTACCCGTGTACCAGTCCGCCTGCTTACGTTTCCTGACCTTGCCTGTTTGCCGCCTGCCCTGACCGTCTGCCTGCCTCTGACCACGAACCTCTGCTGCCTGCCCTGACCTTCTGCCTGTCCCCGACTACGCCTCCGGATTACGTTTCTGTACCACGCTGTACCCCGGCTGCCTACGCAAGCAAGTCACGTCAGGGGTAACGACCTGGTAGCCTCACGCTGCAGCAAGTCCATCCCGCTTTGCGGCGGGCTCTGGTGAAAACCGGGGGCTACTTAGATTCCGTTCCCTGGCGTGGCTTAGCTATCACCACTTGCGTTGGCCCAGCGGATCCACTCCCACGTTACATGGTGTATATGTGTTATTTATTGATTTTGTAATTTATAATAAAAATTTTGTATTTTTTGAGATATATACTCCATTCCTTATTCTTTACTATTCATTACTATTGTTGAGCCCTTACCTGCCCTTTGAATTTTATTTACACCTGTCAGAAGCAATGTCTTTTCAGATAATTAGTTCCTTTAGTGTCACAAGATTCACAAAATGTTAAATTACTGTCCTTGACAGAACATGCCTAGATGTCAGAGTAGGTGTTCACTGACAGAACATATTCATGCTCAATCTTTTTCTAATTACCATACCTTCTATTAATCTTTGGTGAAAACTTATTGTTGGCCGTCTACAACAAATCATCAAAATTTTATGTATAACAATGACAATGATTTTAATTACATTTCATTTTGTAATTAACATAGCATGGAGGTGGGGGTTTTTTCGTTTAAAGAAGATCTATAAGCTTTTTTGACATTTCTGTTTTAATATTTACTTGCCCCATTTGGGCACAATTAGGAGTAAAATTTTTAGTCTTTAAAAGTAACAAAAATGGGCCCCCAGTGAAAAAGAGCTGGAAGGGTGAGATTTCAACACTGTGTGCAAGGGCATAACTCGATAAGCTTGGGCCCCATAGCAAGCTTCTGGATGGCCCCTACCGTCTTCCTCTCCACCCCGACCATGAACATTTACTGTCATGTAGTTACTAGATAATACGAGGACGAAATACTTTCACACAACACAAATCAACCATCTTACTGCTGCCCAAACAAATCCCACTATACTAATACCAACATTACCAATAACGCTACTCATATATAAGAACCTGAAATTATAATATTAGAACACCAACAAATTTACCACCATATGATGGAGCTTGAAGTAATACCTGCTATACTATTACTGAGTAAAGATCAATATACAATGACCTACATTACCACCATACAGTAACCATATAGTGTTTAGACCAGTGTACACAGGCTCTGCTGACATATGAGTGATTATAGTGCAGTTACATCTTGTGACTCATAGGTGACATTTCTCTGACGTGTTGTTCACGTTCCCTTTTCTTCTGCACACAGTTCAGATTACCACGATGACTAGTGTTGAGCGATTGCGTTGGCTATCAAGATCGATCGATAGTCGATAGTCGGCCTCTATCGATAAGGTTTTTCAATAGTGAGCATCGATTATGCGTCGATGACCATTAAAGTCTATGGGAGAGCAACAACACCTCTTTTATCATCCCAAACAAAGGCTGGAGA
Source organism: Phyllomedusa bahiana (assembly GCA_025379985.1). Lineage (NCBI taxonomy): Eukaryota > Metazoa > Chordata > Amphibia > Anura > Hylidae > Phyllomedusa > Phyllomedusa bahiana. Next base: position 7,534 of record JAODAL010024997.1, read on the forward strand.
AGCTGAAAGTTAACATCCACAACAGTCAAATTATACGTGCTACAATCATTAGGGCAAACACACTTAGGTTCTAAAAGACACAGGAAAAAAATTCACAGACCATTTACTTAATCCCTGTTCTTGTACCACCCAGCCCCTGACCCTTAAAAAAAAAAAACCTGCATCGACCCACAAATTAAAAAGGTGCAAAGGCAGTATGAGTTTGAACCATCCATGTACTTGAAACTGGACATGTAATATCCCTGTCCTGGAAGCGCAGCAATGAGCCCCCCAAACTGCATGACCCTCACATAGTAAAAAGTGCCGAAAAAAGGAGTCCCTTTCAAACCACCATTTTAGTTGAACTGGACATGAATCTATACCTGTCCTGGGCCCACAGCATGAGCCCAAACTTCATTACCCCCCACATTTTTGTAAAAGTGCCAGGAAAAAGGAGTCTTGTCAACCACCATTTTTAGTTGAACTGGACATTGACTATTTAACCTGTCCCTGGCCACAGCTTGAGCCCAAACCTGCATGAACCCCCACATTTAAAAAGTGCCAGGAAAAAGGGAAGTCCCTTTCACCACCATTTTTAGTTTTGAACTGTACATTGACTATACTTCCTTTGCCACAGCATTGAGCCCCAAACCTGAATTACCCCCACATTTAAAAAGTGGCCGGAAAAAGGAGTCTCAGACCACCATTTTTAGTTTGAACTGGACATTGACTATAACTCTGTCCGGGGCCACAGCAGAGCACCAAAACCTGCATGACCCCCCACATTTAAAAGTGCCGGAAAAAAAAAGGTAGTCTTTCAACCACACATTTTAGTTCACTGGACATTGATATACCTGTCCTCTGGGCGTCACAGCATGAGCCCCAAATCTGCAATATTACCCCCACTTTAATAATAGTGCCAGGAAAAAGGAGTACTTTTCCAACCACCCAATATTTTTTTTTAGTTTCACTGGACATTGACTATGACCCTTCCCTGGACACAGCATTGAGCCCCCAAACCTTCATTACCCCAACATTTATAAAGTGCCGGAAAAAGGTGTCTTTCTAACACACCATTTTAGTTGAACTGGACATTGACTATACCTGTCCTGGCCACAGCATGAGCCCCAACCTGCATGACCCCCACATTTAAAAAGTGCCGAAAAAGGAGTCCCTTTCCAAACCACCATTTTAGTTTGAACTGGAGCAATGACTATACCTGTCCTTGGGCCACAGCAATAGCCCCAAGCGAGGAAAACCCAACTCCCCTGCATGACCGCCCACATTTTTAAAAAGTGCCCCGGAAAAAAGAGTCTTTCAACCACCATTTTAGTTGAACTGGACATTGACTATACTGTCCTGGTGCCACAGCATGAGGGCCCCAAACCTTGCTATTACCCCTACATTTAAAAAGTGCCGAAAAAGGAGTCCTTTCAACCACCATTTTTAGTTGAACTGGACATTGACTATAACCTGTGACGTGGCCACAGCATGAGCCCCAAACCTGCATGCCCAACCCCCCACATTTAAAAAGTTCCGGAAAAAGGAGGTCTTTCAACCACCATTTTAGTTGACCTGAGACGAATGACTATACCTGTCGCTGTGCCACAGCATGAGCGCCCGAAACCTGCATGACCCCCACATCTTAAAATAGTGCCTGAAAAAGGAGTCATTCAAACCACCATTTTAGATTCACTGGACATTGGACTATACCTGTCCTGGGCCACGGCATGAGCCCCAAACCTGCATGACTCCCCCTTTTAAAAAGTGCCGGGAAAAATAGGAGTCTTTCAACCGACCATTTTAGTTGAACTGGACATTGTACTATACCTGTCCTGGGGCCACAGTCATGAACCCAGGGCGGAGATTACGTGGGTGCGGTGAAAGCGCCAGGCTGGCGTCCCGTCATCTATAACATCTATACTCCATGTCCCTCTGAATAACCTTCATCTGGTCAAGTTTTCACCTGTACCTCCTTGTACAATCAAGGAATTTTTTTAACAGCTATTTTGTACATCAAGTTTTTTAGTACTTTAATTCTAGAAAACCATGTTTTAAAAATAGGGAAGGGAATCCCACCATGTCTTTGTTTCGCTTTTTTTCATTGTATTAAATGGGAGTTTCTCAATACAGGGATTGATTTAGCATACGTTAAAGATCTTGCAAAAAAAAAAAACCCAAGGGTTTTTTGATTTTGCAATATGTGTCCATGTAGACATTTTCCTACCTATTCCTGTTTCAGACAGCACCATCACCCTTGAGCCCACTCTGACAATTGTGAAGAACAAATGTCCCCCCCCCTGTTAGAAACAACATTTTTTTTAGAATAGACCTGTAGTATTAGCTGCATGTCACACAAAATTTGCCCCCAAAAAATTCAACAAGCATGGAACCCTTGAGGAGTCACTTTGGACAATTGAGAGAGAAACAAATGTCTGTTAAAACAACAACATTTTTGTTTATAATAGTAGACCACGTAAGTATTGCTTGCATTTCTCAAAGCAGCATGACCAAAAAAATTATAAAAATGACTTCTCCATCCACGTTTTAAAAATTGTTGAGGGAGAAATTGTCCACTTAGAAGCCACATTTCCTGGTTACAAAGGACCATGATTTTTATTCGTATCTCACACTACAAGACCCCAAAAAAATTATAAATATGACTCTCAGCCACTATTAAAAATTGTGATGGAGAAATGCCACTTGAGAGCCTACATATCTGTTCCAAATGACCATAATTATAGCTGTAATCTCACAGCAACATGACCCCCAAAAAATTATATAAATATGACTTCTCAGCCACTGATTAAAAATTGTGAGGGAGGAAATGCCACTAGAAGCCACATTTCTGTTCAAAGGACCATAATTAAAGCTGTATCTCACAGCATCAACAAGACCCCAAAAAACATTAAAAATAAGACTTCTATTCTCAGGCCACTATTAAAATTGTGGGAGGGAGAAATGCCACTTAGAAGTCACATTTCTGTTCCAAAGGACCATGATTTATTGCTGGTCCCACAGCAACATGACCTCAAAACCATTGACAATGCGAAAACTTCATTAGAAAAAGTGGAGTAAATGGAAATGACGGTGTTGTCCATGAAACCTTGCTGTCCTTTTACAGTCAAAACCACAAAATGAACTTGTTGGGAAAAGATAATAAAAATTGCAGTAAACAATGATCATTCAAAAAAAGTTTTCAAGAGGCCATTTCTGTTTTTAAAAGGAATTTGAAGTAGACTGGCCAACTAATTCGTGACCTCCGTGCAACTTGGGGGGCCCACAACATCATGCAGAAATCCATGCCTGATTCATCTTGAGTGACAGTCCAAACATCCCCATTATCTGTGAAGCCGATTGGCCGTTTGTCCCTGTAATGACTCCTCCTCCAGCTGTGCTAGAAGGTCCACTCGATGATACTCATGCTCTGGCAGGACAACACCCTAAGGTGTGACGAGCACAGCTCGGGCAATTCGTCCCAATTTTGATACCCAGAATCCTATTGGGTCGGACAACACATGCTAAAACATCGTGTTGAGACGCTAGATAGTCGTGCACCATGATCTTAAAGCTGATCTCTGTGTGTTTGTGGATTGTGTGCCCTGCATTGGCATCGCGTTCGTTGAGTGGTAAACAAAGATTGCCAGAGGTCACCGCATAGGCATCTGCCACCTTGCCTGCCTGCTGCCGCATGCTACTTTGGCACACTACTGCTGTCACGTCGCTGATTGTTGTTCCCCACCGTGACATTGTGGGGAACGTGAAGCAGACGCAACGAGATGTCTCCATGTTTTGATCAATCACAAGTCTTCCATTTCCTGCAATTTTAACTCTCTATATTGGGTGGGTGGAAGGAAAGAGCTGATTTTCTGTTTGTAACCGGGGAACCGGGAGGGGGCCACCCAGTAACTAGTGTACATTTTGATGGCCTTACTGGCTAGGAATCAATGTTTGGCAGGAAATGGAGCATCCCAAGCACTCATGTGATAGGATGGAGCCATGATTTTCCCAAGAGCCTCTGGGTCGGGCACTAGCAAACAGATCTTCCTCATCTTCCTCCTCCGCCTCAAATTCGCGCCAACACACTTTTCCACAAGGCAGTGGACAGCGGGTGAAACATCGGTGTGCTAGGAATACCTCCTCCTCCCTCCTCCTTCGCTGCCCTCGGCACAGCTTCAACCAGTCCTGACATGCCTGAGATGATGCACCCTAAGCTGATGCGCCACCTTGCACTAGCTCTGGACCCCGAACCACTTGCCTGCCCCTAATGAAGACCGATGAAATTGGGGAAACTGTCGGGTCCTTGTGATTCTGACAGGAGAGAAAGCTCCTGTGTCCGCATCTGTTCCCTCTCCCTCCTGCCGTTCGCGGCGGGACCCTGTTGTTTTCAAGTGCCGAACAATCGTTCCCCAGAACTAAGAATCACCACCAAGCTCATGCTGACAAGGGGATTTGTCCGCAACTGACCATTTTGGTGGCTGTCTTCAGAAACTGGCAAGGATGGTGCAGAGCTCTTTCAACACCTGCCTCCATCTCTCGGTGGTTTCAACAACCCCAGGTCCGTACCGGCTGCCTTGTCAGCCATGTTCACTTCGACTGCGTAATGGCGATTGCGCTGACTGCCATCAATCGCTGGAAGCATGTGGAGGGTGGAATTCCCAGCTTTTGTTGCCGACGTCAACAAATGAGACACGGTTGAGGGGAGGCCCGATCGTGACGCTGCAAACCAGCAGGGCGGACGAAGCAGGTGCGAACGGCGGGAAGTGGGCGAACTCAGAACCTCCGAGCCTTCTTCAGCAGGCAGGTCCAACCCGGGTAGCTCTTTAGAAATTTCTGGAACGACAAGGTTCATGACATTGCCAGGCAAGGATGTACTCCAGCCGTACCGATCTTAAGGGCGTTCTGCAGAATTTCGCCCGTTATCGCGACACCACCTTCCTGTGCACAAGGTTCTTGTCACCCAGCATGCGCTTCGGTCCCGTTGCGTTATGAGCCATCCACAGCTCCCTGACCTGGTGTGTGACGGTCTCCAAGGCAGATTGAATTTCAACAAGCGGGCCTGGTGTCGCTCTGGGCACTGATGCCACCAAGAGGACACTTGGGGGAAAAGCACCTGCACCAACCCTGCGGTTTTTTGAAGAGCGTGCGCCGAGCCTGAGAGGCCACCGTCACCCCCCCAGAGAACATATCCACCCAGCTTCACCCATTGAAGATTGTCACAGAATATAGCGGCCTTTGCCGGTGCTTACCTAGGTCCATGTGTCGTGGTGAGATGGACTTTACCGGACACAGGTAGCAACAACCGTGCTTGAAATATTAGATGACAACGTGGCTGGCCAGGGCAGGGACGGCTTTTCGGCAAAGAAATGCCTTGCTTCGTCATCTGGTATTGGGGGCAATCGAGGGCCAATGACGTGGCGGAACCCGATCAGTGGTCACCAGAGCTACGGAAAGCAACATTTTCCAAGGCCAAAAGCCTGGCAATGGCCGACATTCCCAGGCTTTTGGCTTTTGGATGGTTTTGGGTTAAAGTTTTCTTCCTGCTCCCAAACCTGGAAGACAGAAGGGCAGGCTGCTATACGTCCGCTGTAGCGGCGGTGCAGGTCGTCAAACTGGCGAGGAAAGGGGTAGGAAATGGGTCTCTGGTGGTTGGGCTGGTGTGGTACACGGGGCGACGGTGGAGCTGAAGCGTGAGGGCTGATCCCTGATCATTGACTCTGAGAGACCATGGCAGCTGAGGAACGCTTTGGATGGGGTGGGCTGGATGAGGAGGAGGCGGAGACAGATGGTGGGGACAGTGTGGAGGCCCGGCGTCGGTCTGGCCTTTTTTTGTCCAAGTGTTCCCTCCTCCATTTCAACTCCTGCATTCGCTGCATGTGACTAGACATGTTGGTGGTGGTTAACCACTTAAGGTTCTTGCCTCTACTTATGCGTTTACGGCAAAGGCGGCATATGACATCGCTGGGTGAATCAGAGGCTTGCTCAAAGAAGGCCCAGGCTTGAGAGGTCCTGGACCTTTTTGACGGCGATAAGCGAGGAGCGGGGTTTGCGCTGACCGTGGCTGGCGGAATCATATCAGCGGACTTCTGCGACCGCCCTCTCCCTTTTGTGGCGGGACCCGTATTGACACTACCCCATCGTCTTCCTCCTCGTCCACTGATGAAGCGCTCGCAAGCAAATTCTGCGGAAAAGACCAGGATGGATCCGCAATGTCGTCATCATCATCATCATCAACACAGGTGACTTGGTCGTCCTGACTTTCTGCATCCAGAAGCTGCGGGCTACAAGCAAGGGGCACTGCAAGGCGTTGCCGACCGCCGGGATTTTTGCCGATTGACCGGCTTCCTTCACCTCCTCTGATGGCATCAGTAACTGGGCGTCAGAGCAGACTAAATCATCCTCTTGATCTTTTAACATGCCTTCTGACCCCAACCGCATTTTGTCCTCAAAGAGGTCTTCAGAAAATGGATTATCCACAGTGGTGGGTACACGAGTTGACAGTTGGGCTGCTTCATGTGGGACAGAGGCTGATGATGCTGATGACGACATTTGTGGCCGTGACTGCGAGGACGAGGAGGTAAGACTGCTAGATGCAGGTTGCATTAACCACTGAAGGACAGATTGGCGACGATGTTCGTTACTTAGATTCACAGGGCCCTGACCCAGCGATGACAGGCCTGACGGTCCTGCAACTGACGATCCGCTGGCATGCGTGTTGTCGCCAGCACTGGAAGGAGCACCTTCTCTCGTACCTCTACCTCCATGTGCTACCCCCCTCTTTGCTCGCTTACCACCTGCATTTCGCTCCATGTTCAGAAATATAAAAATTTGAGAAGGTATGGAATAGTTTTGGAAAGTCTCTTATTAAAAGACGGCAAATCACAGCTATTCTCAAATCCCTCTAATCAAAACAAAATTGCTGGATTCAAATTTAACTGCAAGGTGTCTATCAACAAATCTGGACTGGGCAAAAGTCCAAAAAACACGTATCTGTTATGTTTTGATATAATAAACTGTATTTTTTGCACCTTTCAATTCACCTGTGGTGAATATAGAATTGCTGTTTTAAGATTTACGTAGATGCTGCGTCAATGAACAGTGCTGGGTGCGCAAAAGTCAAAAAACACGTAACTGTTATGTTTTGATATAATAAACTGGTATTTTTTGCACCTTTCAATTCACCTGTGGTGAATATAGAATTGCTGTTTTAAGATTTACGTAGATGCTGCGTCAATGAACAGTGCTGGGTGCGCAAAAGTCAAAAAACACGTAACTGTTATGTTTTGATATAATAAACGGTATTTTTTGCACCTTTCAATTCACCTGTGGTGAATATAGAATTGCTGTTTTAAGATTTACGTAGATGCTGCGTCAATGAACAGTGCTGGGTGCGCAAAAGTCAAAAAACACGTAACTGTTATGTTTTGATATAATAAACGGTATTTTTTGCACCTTTCAATTCACCTGTGGTGAATATAGAATTGCTGTTTTAAGATTTACGTAGATGCTGCGTCAATGAACAGTGCTGGGTGCGCAAAAGTCAAAAAACACGTAACTGTTATGTTTTGATATAATAAACGTATTTTTTTGCACCTTTCAATTCACCTGTGGTGAATATAGAATTGCTGTTTTAAGATTTACGTAGATGCTGCGTCAATGAACAGTGCTGGGTGCGCAAAAGTCAAAAAAACACGTAAACTGATATGTTTGTGATATATAAACCGGTATTTATTGCACCGTCCAACTCACCTGTGGTGACTATAGAATTTGCTGTTTTAAAGTTTTTACGTAGATGCTGCGTCTATATGAACATCTGGGTTGCGAACAAAAGTAAAAAAACACGTAAACTGTGTGTTTTCGTACGATACACGGGATTTTTGGCAACTAACAACCTGTGCTGACTACAAGATTGCGGGTTTGTAATTTAAGTGCAAGGAGGATATATCAACAGTCACAGGTGTAATGGGAAAAAATTGAACACCTATCTGTGAAATGTATCTGATAATAAAAGTGTAGTTTTTTTGCAGCTAACAAAGAGACCTGCGTACTAGAAATTAATGTTTAATCCAATAAAGTTTCAGGCCTGTCCCAATATCCGGAAATATTTTCAATAGCAAACTGTTTAATAATAAAGATATACCACTACAATCTCTACACTAAGTCTTGGTAACTTTATCCATGTTCTTATAGATAGAACTTGTCTGTGTCCGCCCGGCGCGCCCCCCCCCCCCCCCCCCGCTCCCACCGCCGCCGTGAATTTACATTGGTAGGATTCCTGCATTTGAAAATTTCTCTAGCTAACTACATAAAAGTTCAAATCCCTAATCTTACTAAATTGGAGAACACAGCTAATAGTAGAGGTTACTTTGTGCAGAAATATACTAATTTCTCTGAGATGTTTGCCACAGGCAGAACGCAGGTCCCTATCCCTATGAGACTGCTGAGAGACACGTGAGGCTGAAACGGAAACCGCTGTTCTATGTAAAACGAGGGTCAGAGTGTTTTTTTTTCCAGCCAATCGTCAACCATACACATCCCAGTCAAGACGTCGCACACACATCTCACCCTGCTCTATTCTAATAATCTCATTTGCTGGCCGCCAAAATTGACAGGAAGCGCCGAAAAAGGCGCGATCTTAATAGAATGATCACAGATTTTGAACCCTTAAGATATCGCATGATCTGGAAATTTCGATCACCATAAAAACCTTGCCGATTTCAACTTTGTCGATAAAAATCGCTCAACACTAACGATGACTTCTCCCGGACACTACTCATTCCTGCAGATTTGGACACAAACATCTTAGAATCTTTACTTCTCCAGCACCTCCCTCACTGTTCCCCACCACTGTACACACTTCCCAAGAGTGGGGGAGGGAGTACAGGCCAAAACTTTGGGGTTCAGTCTTCTAGAGGGGTGGAATAGAGGATTCATCCCTTGGAGATTGTGTTACAGCTATGGGCTGTACCCCTCAGAAGCATGTTACCAGGTAGGTAAACCCCCATTAGATAGGTTAGTAGGCCCTAGCTAGGTAGGTTGGTAGGCCCCAAATAGGTAGGTAGGCAGTATATAGGCCCCAGGTAGGTAGGCAGTACATAGGCCCCAGGTAGGTAGGTCACAGGTAGGCTGGTAGGCTAGCGATAGGTAGGTAGATTGCCCCTGGAAAGGCATTAGTTAGACCCCAGTTAGGAAGGCAACCCTCAGGTAGCTAGGCTGTAGATGGACCCCACATAGGTATGGAGGTAAGAAGGCAACAGGTGTGCCCCAGGTAGCTAAATAGATAGGCTATAGGTGGAGCCCACATAGGCAGGTAGTTAGATAGGATATAGGTGGTGCCCCATATAGGTAGGCAGGGCTTATGTAGGCTATAAGGGGCCTAATATTGGTAGGCAGGGTTTAGGTAGGCTATATAGGGCCCCATAATAGCAGGCAAGGTTTAGGTAGGATATAGGGGTCCATATAGGTAGGCAGAGTTTAGGTAGGCTATAGGGGCCATATAGGTAAGCAGGCAGGGTATAGGGCCCATATAGGCAGGCAGGCAGGGTATAGAGACCATCTAGGTAGGCAGGTAGGATATAGAGGCCCTTTTAGGCAGGCAGGCTATAGGGTCCATATAGGTAGGCAGGCAGGGTATAGAGGCCCTTATAGGCATGCAGGGTGTAGGGTCCATATAGATAGGCAGGCAGGGTATAATGGCCCATATTGGTAGGCAGATAGTGTATAGGGGCCCTTATATGCAAGCAGGTGGGGTTTAGGGACCCATATAGGTAGGCAAGTAGGGTATAGGGGCCCGTATAGGTAGGCAGGAAAGGTACAGGGTCCATATAGGTAGACAATTAGTGTATAGGGGCCCGTATAGGTAGGCAGGAAAGGTATAGGTCTGTATAGCTAGGCAGGTAGGGTATAGTGGCCCTTATAGACAGGGTATAGGGCCCATGTAGCTAGACAGGCAGAGTATAGGGGCACTTATAGGCAGGCAGGGTATAGGGCCCATATAGCTAGCTAGGAAGGATATAGAGGCCTTTATAGGCAGGCAGGGAATAGGGCCCATATACAGTAGCTGGTGGGAAAAAAAGAAACAACTTGTTCACCTCTCTTCCTGATCCCCCGATGTGAGGAGCTTCTGGCCAGCCTCTGAGCACAGTGCGGGCAGCGCGATGATATTACATCATCGCACTGTCCACATCAGCACTGTGGGCCGGAGCCTGGTAGGCTTAGGCCTAAGGCCTTAAGCTTACCAGGTGGGTTAGCAGACGGCGGTGCTACACTCTGTTAAGACCGGGCAGTCTGACTCCTGTCTCTGATCGCTTGGAACAGAGGGCCTGGACGTTCAGGGGCAGCGGTGTGGGGGTAGCTGACGTAATAGCAGCTTCTCCGGGCCCTGAAACCTTAGGGGGCATGGCCCGGGCGCCCTAACTTGGCGGGCCTGTAGCAGCTGCTACCACTGCTACCCCAGTAGTTCTGCCCCTGACTGTATGGGTGCATTGTGGGGTGGTATGTCTTTTAAAATTTTCTTTATATATTGTATATATACTTATATACACAGCAAGACAATGATCCCACACACAGCCAAGGAAACTCTCAGTTGGTTTCAGAGAAAGAAAATAAAGCTACAAGAATGACCCAGCCAATCACCTGACCTGAACCCAATATAAAATTTATGGAGGGAACTGAAATGCAGAGTTCATAGAAGGAGCTCACAGAACCTTCAGGATTTGAAGAAGCGATTGGGCAGGGTTCTTATTCCCACTTGAGTTATGACAAGCAAATGTTTCTCCATTACGGATGTGTTCTCTTGAAGCTTCATCACCAACAAAGGCTTTTGTATGAAGTATTAAATACATTTTAGTAAACGCGTTCAATACTTTAACCCTGTATAATTTCTCATTATTGCACATAAGTTAATTTGTGGACATCTATAGTTTGATTTCCTTGCACTTTTATAAATATATGTACTTAGAAAATTGGTGACATGATTGCTACTTATGTCACCCACTGTATGAGTGTCTGTGTGTATGAGATATATACTATATATATTTATATATATTACATTACATACTGTATTATATATACAGTTACATAGTACATTGTTTGGTCAGCGACACGAAAAAGAATACGGTACATCCAGTTCAGCCCATTTTGCTAAAGTGTTGCTAAAAGTATATATATAAGCAGATATTTAAATGATTCAGAAAAATTAACTCGTATACATTGTTAAGTGGTGTGGTAAATGACCTATTCTAGCTGCAAACGTCTGATTGTTTAATTGCATAATATCTCATTGGTGTATAGAGGCCCTACTTTCCTAATCCATCACTCCAGTGTTCTAATGGTACATTGTGTTGAGTTAAGTCTGTGTAAGAAGGCCCAGTGTCGGACATGGGGTGTCTGGGCCCACAGGTGGAGCTGTCTCTGGGGGCCCAACCAGTTATTGAGTGTTTGTGGGTCCCCACCAGTGGACAGTTTATTTTAGGGGCCCAACTACAGATACTATCAATGATGTAGATGCTTCCATACTCTGCTTACGTGCTTTTTGACACTATTTCTATGCTTTTTTTGCTCTTATTGAGAATGTATGTGGAGTTTAAAGACAAAACATCCAGGTCTACCATGTGAGGGGCCCACCGGGAGTTTCCCCTACTTCCCCTGTTAGGCCAGTCGAGCTGAAGGAAGGCTTTTGGATTTGTGAGGGTATTATTTGTAATTTTTATATATATTTATTTTTTTATGTACTCTTTTATTTAATTTTCATCAAGTTTTCTTTTTTTTTTCCAAAAAAATAACACTGATGTCTTTGGATGTTAATATACATGTGGCCATCATCCCAATAAGTGGAAAATATGGCCCTGGAGGTATAGCCATATTGCAATGGATCAAGTTTCTTTGTTTAGTACAGGAAACAACCCAGAGGTGGGCTCCATATATAAATGTTAACCTTTTAAAACCAATGATAGAAACTAGAGCGTTTTTTTAAAAGTAAAAACGGATTGGCTAATGTATTCTCGCAGAAGAAGGAGGGTTATAAAAAGTTAGATCTTACTTGGAGTCAGGGGGAGACACAATATTAAATTTTATAGGCAATATGCTGCATACAGTGTGTCTTACAATGCTTGCATTGAATAAAACCTGGATATTTTTATCTTCAACTGATTTCTAATTTGAAAACCCGATAAACATCTGAAAACGCTTTACGTAAGCTAAAAGGAAGCTATTTTGAAAGCCATTGAAAAAACCCTTGAGCAAGTATGTTTAGGCACAGCTGGGGAAAACTCAGTTTAAATGATTTAAAGAAGATATAAAACTGACCTTCCTTTTGAGCCTAGTTGAGAATCTGGAGCATTACATTTGTTGGTTCGATTACCTCGCAAAATGGCCAGATAAATGAGAACTTTAATGTGAAACTCGGGACAGTCTTCTTGTTGTTGAGAGATGAAAGGGCTGATTCCATGTGAGAAATTGCCAAGAAAGAAAAAGTAACTGAAGAATTTCCTATAATTGGTGTCCTTCAGAGGAGACAAACAGGCTCTAACCAGACTACAAAAGAGAAAGTGGGAGGCCCCGCTTGCACAACCTTACCCTGAGCAACACAGAAAGTACATTTGAGTCTCTAGTTTAAGAAATCAACGCCTCACAGGTACTCAACTGGCAGCTTCATTAAATTTAGTACCGCAATACGCCAGCTTGTCAACGTCTACAAGTTAATGAGGCCAATCCAGGTGCTGGGCCTTTCAGGGCAGAGTGGCAAAGAAAAAAAACATATTGAGACTGACTAATAAATGGAAAAGTATTAATATGAGCTAAAGTAACACAGATTATTGGACTGAGGAAGATTGGAACAAAAGTGTTATGGAACACGAAATCAGAAGTTGAGGGTGTTTGGTAGTGTTGAGCGATTTTCCTTATCGACAAAGTTGAAAATCGGCAAGGTTTTTATGGTGATCGAATTTTCAAGTTCATGCGATAATTAATGGTTAAAATCTGCCCCCCCAGGCATACACTCCCCACCCCCCCCCTCCTCTATAAGCTGCCGCAAATAAGCCCCCCCCCCCCCCGCCCCCGCCCCCCCCCCCCCCCCCCCCCCCTCCCCCCCCCCTCACGCATAATTTTTGGGCGGCCAGCAAATCCAGATTAAGAATAGTGCAGGGTGACATTATGTGGCAATGTCATGACTGGGGATGTGTATGGTTGCGATTGCTGGAAAAATACATGACTCTCGTTTTACATAAGAACAGGTTTCCTGTTTCAGGCCCAGTGTATCTCAGCGTCTCATAGGGACATGGACCTGCGCCTTCTGTCTGTGCCAAACAGCTCGCGAAATTAGTCCTATTTCTGCACAGAGAACCTCTACTATTAGCTGTGATCAGTCAATAAGTTAGATTAGAGATTTGAAGAATATATGTAGTTAGCGAGAGATTCTTAAAGCAGCATCTAACCGCTGTAAATTCACGGGCTGGGTGGGAGCGGGGGCGGGGGGACCAGCGGGCGAACAAGACAAGCTATATCTATTAAAGAACATTGGATAAAGTTTCACAAGACTTAGTGTAACCCCCCCCCCATGGGTCGTGGAAATATCTTTATTATTAAACAGTTTTGCTATTGAAAATATTTCCTGGATATTGGGCCAGCCTGCAACTATATTGATAAAATCATTTCTAGTAACTGCAGGTCTATTTGTTAGCTGCATAAACTACTTTATCAGTATACCATTTCAGAATAGGTGTTCATTTTAATTTTTGTGACTGTTGATATATCCCACTTTGCACTTAAATTTACAATCCAGCCATCTTGTAGTCAGCACAGGTTGGTTTGTGCCAAAAAATACGTGTATCGTACGAAAAATCACAGTACGTGTTTTTTGACTTTCGCGCACCGAGTACTGTTCATTGTACGCAGCATCTAAGTAATCTTAAAACAGCAATTATATATTCACACAGGTGATTTGAAAGGTGCAAAAATTACCATTTATTATTCAAAAACTAACAGTTCGTGTTTTTGACTTTTGCGCAACCCAGTACTGTTCATTGACGCTGCATCTACGTAAATCTTAAACCTGGCAATTCTATATTCACCACAGTGTGAATTGAAAGGTTGCAAAAATACGTTTATTATATCAACATAACAGTTACGTGTTTTTTTAGACTTTTGCGCACCCAGTATGTTCATTGACGCAGCATCTAAGTAAATCTTTAAAAACAGCAATTCTATATTCCCACAGGTGAATTGAAAGGTGCCAAAAAATACCGTTTATTATATCAAAACATAACAAGTTACGTGTTTTTTGAATTTTGGGCACCAGTACTGTTCATTGACGCAGCATCTACGTAATTATTAAAACAAGCAATTCTATATTCACAACAGGGTGAATTGAAAGGTGCAAAAAATACATTTATTATATCAAATACATAACTGTTACGTGGTTTTTTGAATTTTGCGCACCAGTACTGTTCTTTGACGCTAGCATTTCGTAAATCTTAAAACAGCAATTCTATATTCACCAAAGCGTGAATGAAATGGTGTCAAAAAATACCATTTATTATATCAAAAACATAACAGTTAACGTGTTTTTTGACTTTTGCGCACCCAGTACTGTTCATAGTCAGCATCTACGTAAATCTTTAAAACAGAAATTCTATATTCACACGGTGAATTGAAAGGTAGCCATGGCTGCAAAAAAATAACGTTTATATATCAAAACATAACAGTTACTTGTTTTTTGATTTTGCACACCCAGCAATAGTTCTATGACGCAGATTCTACGTAAATATTTAAAACGGCAATTTATATATTCACCAAAGAGTGAAATTGAATAAGTGCTAAAAATATAGTTTATTATATCAAAACAAACAGTTACGTGTTTTTTTACTTTGCGCACCCAGTACTGTTCATTGACGCAGCATCTACGTAAAATTTTAATACTGCAAATTCTTATATTCACCACAGGTGAATTTGAAAGGTGACAAAAATACTGTTTCATTATATCAAAAACATAACACGTTACGTGTTTTGACTTTTGCGCACCCACAGTACTGTTCATTGACGCTGCAGTCTACGGTAAAATCTTAATACAGCAATTCATATAAATTCACACAGGTGAATTGAAAGGTGCAAAAAATACATGTTTTATTATATCAAAAACATAACGTTACGTGTTTTTTTGACTTTTGCGCACCCAGTTGTCATTGACGCAGGCATCTACGTAATCTCTAAAACAGCAAATTCTATATTCACCACAGGTGATTGTAAGGTGCAAACAAATACAGTTTATTATTTCAATAAAATAACAGTTACGTGTTTTTTTACTTTTGCGCCCCAGTAATGTTCATTGACGCAGGCATCTACTGAGATTAAATCTTAAAACAGCAATTCTATATTCATCACAGGTGATTGGAAAGGTGCAAAAAAATAAGTTTATTATATCAAAACATAGACCAGTTACGTGTTTTTGCTTTTGCACACCCAGCATTGTTCATTGACGCAGCATCTACGTAAATCTTTAAATACAGCAATTCTATATTCACCAAGGGTGAATTGTATGGTGCAAATATACACACTTTATTATATCAAAACATAAAGTTACGTGTTTTTTTTAATTTGCGCCACCAGTACTGTCATTGACGCAGCATTTACGTAAATCTAAAACAGCAATTCTATATCACCACAGGTGAATTGAAGGGTGCAAAAAATACTGTTTTTATTATCAAAACTATTACAGTTACGGTTTTTTGACTTTGCGCACCAGTATGTTCATTGACGCAGCATCTAGTAAATCTTAAAACAGCAATTCTATATTCACCATCAGGTGATTGAAAGGTGCAAAAAATACCCGGTTTAGTATATCAAAAACTTAATCACAGTTACGTGTTTTTTGACTTCTTGCTCACCAGAGCATTGTTCTTTTGACGCAGCATCTAAGTACTTTCTTAAAACAGCATTCTATATTCAACCACAGGTGAATTGAAAGAAGCAAAAAATACCATTTATTTATATCAAAAACATAAAAACAGTTACGTGGTTTTTTTTAATTTGCGTCCCGTACTGTTCATGACGCAGCATCTACGTTAAATCTTAAAACAGCAATTCTATATTCACCACAGGTGATTGAAAGGGTGAAAAAAAATTAACCGTTTATATATCAAAACAAAACAGTTACGGTGGTGTTTTTTGATTTTGCGACCAGTACTGTCATTGACGCTGCATCTACGTAAATCTTAAAAACAGCAATTCTATATTCAACCACAGGTGAATTGAAGGTGCCAAAAAATACAGTTTATTTATCAAAACATAACAGTTACGTGTTTTTTGACTTTTGCGACCCAGTACTGTTCATTGAGCAGCATCTACGGAAATCTTAAAACAGCAATTTCTATATTCACCACAGGTAGAAATTGAAAGTGCAAAAAATACCAATCATTATACCAAACATAACAGTTTCGTGTTTTTTGGTCTTTTGCCTAGTCCAGTTTTGTTGATAGAGATCTTGCTGTTATATTTGAATACAGGAATTTTGTTTTGATTATTTTTTTTTTTTTTTTTTTTTTTTTTTATTTTTTATTTTGTTTTTTTTTTTTATTTTTTTCTTTTTTTTTTTTTTTTTTTTTTTTTAATTCTTTTTTTTTTTTTTTTCTTCTTTTTATTTTTTTTTTTTTTTTTTTTTTTTTTTTTTTTTTTTTTTTTTTTTTTTTTTTTTTTTTTTTTTTTTTTTTTTCTTTTTTTTTTTTTTTTTTTTTTGAGGGATTGGACAATAGTTGTTATTTGCCGTTTTTAATAAGAGAACTTTCCAAAACTATTGCCATACCTTCTTCAAATTTTTATATTTTGGAACATGGATCGAAATGTTACAGGGTGTAAGAGTGGCAAAGAGGGGGGTAGGGCACATGGAGGTATGAGGTAACACGAGAGAAAGGTGCTCCTCTTCAGTGCTGGCGACAACGCATGCAGCGGATCGTCAGTTGCAGGACCCTCAGGCCTGTCATCGCTGGGTCAGGGCCCTGTGAATCTAAAGTAACGAAATCGTCTCAATCTGTCCTTCAGTGGTTAATGCAACCTGCATTCTAGCAGTCTTACCTCCTCGTCTCAGTCACGGCCACAAATGTGTCATCAAGCATCATTCAGCATCCGTTCCAACATGAAGCAGACCAAATGTCAATCGTGTACCCACCACTGGGGATAATCATTGTCTGAAGACATCTTGATGACAAATGCGGTTGGGTCAGAAGGGCATGTTTAAAAGACAAGAGATGATTTTGTTGCTTGACGCCCAGTTACTGATGCCATCAGAGGAATGGTGAAGGAAGCCAGCAATGCAAAAATCAGGGCGGTCGGCCAACGCCTTGCAGTGCCCCTTGCTTGTAGCCCGCAGCTTCTGGATGCAGAAGTCAGGACGACCAAGTCACCTGTGTCGATGATGATATGATGACGAAATTGAGGATCCTTTGGTTTCCGCAGGAATTGCTGCGAGCGCTTCATCAGTGGACGCAGGATGAAGAAGAGGGGTAGTGTCAATAAGGTCCCGCTCAAAAGGGAAGAGGGCGTGTCGCAGAAGTCGCAGATATGATTCCGACAGCCACGGTCAGCGCAAACCCACGCTCCTCGCTTATCGCCGTCAAAAAGTTCCAGGACCTCTAAGCCTGGCCTTCTTTGAGCAAGACCTCTGATTTCACCCAGCGATGTCCTATGCCGCCTTTGCCGTAAACGCATAAGTAGAAGCAGAACCTTAAGTGGTTAACCAACCAACAACATGTCTGTCACATGCAGCGGAATGCATGAGTTGAGAAATGGAGGGAACACTGGCCAAAAAAAGGCCAGACCGAGCCGGGCCTCCAAACCACTGTCACACCCTCTGTCTCCGCCTCCTCCTCTCCGCCACCACCAAGCGGTTCCTCAGCTGCCCATGTCTCTCAGAGTCATGATCAGGGATCAGCCTAGCTTCAGCCTCACCCGTCGCCGAGTCCACCAGCACCACAGAGACCCATTCCTCCCCTTTCTCCTTCCGCCAGTTGACGACCTGCACGCCGTACAGCGGCCAGTCTTAGCAGCCAGCTTCTGTCTTCCAGGTTTGGGAACAGAGAAGAAAAACACTTTAACCAAACCATCCCAAAAGCCAAAAGCCTGAATGTCGGCATTGCAGGCTTTTGGCCTTGGAACTGTTGCATTTCGTCCTGGTGGAAACAGATGGGTTCAGCCTAGTCATGGCCTCGCCTGCCCCCAATACCCAGATGCCGAGGCAGGATTTCTTATTGCAGAAAAGCCGTCCTGCCCTGGCCAAGCCACGTGTCATCTAAAAATTTCAGCGCGTTGTCTGCATCTGTGTCCGGAAAAGGTCATCTCACCACGACACATGGACTAGAAGAACCGCCAGGCCGCTATATCTCTGGTGACAGCTCACTGGGTGAGCTGGGTGGATGTCTCTGGGGTGACGGTGCTCTCAGCTCGGCGCACGCTTTCAAAACCGCGGGATGGTGCAGGGCTCTTTCCCCCAAGGTTCCTCTGGTGTGCATCACGTGCCCAGAGACCACAGGACGTGTTGAAATTAATCTGCCTTGGAGACGTCCACCATCACAGGTCAGGAGCTGGTGGAAAGGCTCAAGCAACGAGACCGAGCGCTGGCTGGGTGACAAGAACCTTGTGCCAAGCAAGGTGGTGTCCGATAACGGGCGAAATTGCTGGGCGCCATTAAGATCGGTAGGCTGGTGGCACATCCCCTTGCCTGCAATGTCTTGAACCTTGTCGTCCAGAAAATTTCTAAAGAGTACCCGGGTCTGACGGCCTGCTGAGAAGGATCGAGGCCTGAGTTCGCACTTACGCCCGTGGCACCCTGCTACGTCCCGCATGGCTGCGTTGCAGCGTCAGCTCGGCCCTTCCCGTTCTTAACCGTCTCATTGTTGAAGTGGCAACACGCTGAAATTCCACCTCCTACATGCTACAGCGATTGTGGAGCAGCGCAATGCCTTTCGCAGTCGAAGTGGACACATGCCTGACAAAGACAGCGGTACAGACATGGGTGTTGAACCACCGTGAGTGGAGGCAGAGTGAAAGACGATCTGCACCATCCTTGCCAGTTTTGAGAAGACACCAAAATGGTCAGTGCGGGACAATGCCTTGTCAGCATGAGCATTGTGGTTGATCTTAGTTCTGGAAACGATCGTTGGGCACACTCTGAAAAACAACAGTCCCGCATAGATGGAGAGGAGACGGACACAGTGCGGACTCGGACCTTTATCTCCGTCAAATCCACAAGGCCCGACAGTTTCACAATTTCATCGGTCTTTCTTAGGCAGTTGGTTCGGGGTCCAGAGCTAGTGCAAGGTGGCGCATCAGCTCTCAGGGTGCATCATCTCAGGCAAGCAGGGCTGTGTTGAAGCTGTGCCGGAGTCAATAGAGGAGGGTGGAGGAGGAGGTATTCCTAGACACGATGTTACCGACGTCCTGCCTTGAAAGAGGTTGGCACGACTTTGAGGAGGAGGAGGAAGATGAGGAAGATCAGTTTGCTAGTGCCCCTCGACCCAGTGGGTTGGTAAATCAAGGCTCCATCTATCAAATGTGTGCTTGGATGCTCATTTCCTCCAACATTATCACTCGCTTTAAGGCCATCTAAAAGAAACAACAGTTAACTGGGTGGCCACCCTCCTGGATCCGGTATAAAAAACAAAAATCAGCCACTTTCCTTCACCAACCCAAATAAGATGAGTAAAAATGCAGGAAATGGAGACCTTGCTGATTGATTCACTGGAGACATCTGTTGCGTCTGCTTCACGTTCCCCAATGGTCCACGGTGGAACAACATCAGCGACGTGACAGCAGTAGAGTGCCAGTAGGCGTAGCGGCCAGCTGCAGGCAAGGTGGCAATGAAGCTAATGGGTGACCTATGGCAATCTTTGTTACCTCCTCACCAACGCATTGCAAGCAGGCCACACATACCAACACACTGAGATCAGCTTAAGATCCATGGTGCACGACTTCTGCGTCACAACACCGATGTTTTTGATGTGTTCCGGAACATTGACTTCTGGGTATCAAAATGGACGAAATGGACGAGATGGCTGTCACGCCATTGTGGTTTGTCCTGCCAGCAGCCAGCGTCATATCTGAGCGGTCCTTCAGCACACTGAGGAGTCATTACGACAAAGCTTCCGGCTTTCCAACAGATTATTGTGGGATCGTTTGACTTTCATCAAGATGAATCAGCGCATGGTTCTCTGATGTTGTTGTGACCCAATTGCCGAGGTCACGATTTGTTTTGCCGGTCCTACTTCACATTCATTTTCAACTGAAATGAGTCATCTTGAAAAATTTTTTTTATAAATGATCAGTTCTGTACTGCAATTTTTTATTCTCTTTCCAACAGTTTCATTTTGATGGGGGTATTTTTATTTTTTTTTTTCTTTGACATGTGAGGAGAACTGTAAATAGACAGCAAGGTTTCATGACAAACACCGTAATTCCATTTAATCACTTTATCTTAAGAAGTTTCGCATTGTCAATGGTTTGAGGTCATGTTGCTGAGAGATACAGCAATCAATCATGGTCTTTGGAACAGTAATGTGACTTTCTAAGTGGCATTTATCCCTCACAATTTTTAATCGTGGCTGAGAAGTCAGATTTATAATTTTTTGGGGTCATGTTGTGTGAGATACAGCTATACTTTTGGTCCTTTGAATAGGAAATGTGGCTTTAAGTGGCATTTCTCCCTCACAATTTTTCAAACAGTGGGTGAGAAAGTCTTTTTTTATAATTTTTTGGGTTCCATGTGCCTTAGAAATGTGCAAATACTACAGATCTATTATAAAAAAATGTTGTTTCTAACAGTCATTTGTCTTCAATTGACAACGTGGCTCAAGGGTATGTTTGAATTTTTGGGGGCATTTTGCTGTGGACATGCAAGCTATACTAAAGGTCCTATTTCTAAAAAAATTTTTTTTTCTAACAGAAATTTGTTCTTCACAATTGACCAAAGTGGCTCAAGGGTCATGCTTTGAATTTTTTGGGGGCATTTTGCTGTGACATGCAGCTATACACAGGTCCTATTCTAAAAAATGTTGTTTACTAACTGACATTTGTTCTTCACAATGTCAAGAGTGGCTCACAGGGTGATGGTGCTGTCAGAAACAGGAATAGGTAGGACACTGTTAATGGACACATATTGCATAAATGACTTGTTTTTGCAGTCTTTAAATATAGCTATCAATCCCTGTATTGAGACAACCCATTTAATACAATGAAAAAAGTGAGAAACACAAAAGACTTGGTGGAGGGGTTGTGGGATTCCATCCTATTTTAAAAATGTGTTTTCTAGAATTAAAGTACTAAAAAACTTGCATGTACAAAAAATAAGCTGTTAAAAAAATTCTCTGAATTGTACAAGGGAGGTACAGGTGAAAATTGACAAGATGTAGGTTAATTCAGAGAACATGGAGTATGGAGCAAGACAGAGAACAAGTACAGAGACCTTTTCCTCCAGCTCGTTGAGTTAAAATTGAGAAAAAGAATGCCAAGTAAAGGGCACCTGGTGTAACAGGAGCGTTAACCACCAGTATTTTTCCAGTGAAGCTCTATTGGTCCCATAATACGGAGGGTGCATAGCCGATACAGGTAATTGATGTGTACAGAGGAAGGCTGGAGTTCTCACAAACTTCCGCTTCCGCACTTGCTTCAGCACGACAGTTTTCGTTGCTGCGTCATCGGCATTTTAACCTGCATGTTGAATAGATGACGGACGCCAGCTGGGCTTCACCGCACCCACTGTAACTTCCGGCCCTAGGTCATGCTGTGCCCAGGACAGGTATAGTTCAATGTCCAGTTCAAACTAAAATGGTGGTTGAAAGACTACTTTTTCCAGCACTTTTTAAATCGTGGGGGTATGAAGGTTGGGAGCTCATGCTGTGGGCCCAGACAGGTATAGTCAATGTCCAGTGAATCTAAAATGGTGGTTGAAAGAAACTCCTTTTTCCAGGCACTTTTTTAATGTGGGGGTCATGCAGTTTGGGGCTCATGCTGTGGCCAGGACAGGTATAGTCAATGTCCAGTGAAACTAAAAATGGTGGTGAAAGACTCCTTTTTCCGGCCACTCTTTTTAATTGTGGGGGTCATGCAGTTTGGGCTCATCTGTGGCCCAGGACAGGTATCGTCCAATGTCCAGTGAAACTAAAATGTTGGTTGAAAGATCCCTTTTTCCAGCACTTTTTAAAATGTGGGGGGGGGGGGGGGTGGGGGGGGTATCCATGCAGGTTGGGGCTCATGCGTGTGGCCTGGACAGATATTTCAATGTCCAGTGAAAACTAATGGTGGTTGAAAGACTACTTTTTCGGCACTTTTAAATGTGGGGTCATCCAGGTTTTTGGGAGGCTCATGCTGTGGCCCAGGACAGGTATAGTCAATGTCCAGTGAAACTAAAATGGTGGTTGAAATTCTCTTTCTCCGGCACTTTTTAATTGTGGGGGTCATGGGCAGGTTTGGGGCTCATGACTGTTGGCCCAGGACAGGTATAGTCAAATGTCAGTGAACTAAATGGTGGTTGAAAGACTCCTTTTTCCAGCACTTTTTAAATGTGGGGGTATGCAGGTTTGGGGCTCATGCTGCTGGCCCCCCCCACCCCCCCAGGGACAGTATAGTCAATGTCCTGTGAACTAAAAATGGTGTTGAAAGTCTCCTTTCTCCGGCACTTTTTAAAGTGGGGGTCATGCAGGGGGGTGGGTTTTTTTGGGGCTCATGCTGCGTTCCTGGACATGGGATTTTTCAATGTCCAGTTCAAGTAAGTGATGGTTCAAATCATACTGCCTTCTGCGCTTTTTACTTTGTGGCTGATGCAAAGTTTAAGGGTAATGCTGTGTTACAAGACAGGTATAGTGAATGGTCTGTGACCTTTTTTTCTGTGACTTTTATAACCTTAAGTGTGTTGCCTAAGATGTTGCACGTATCCATTAGACTGTTGTGGATGTTAATTTCAGCTTCTCCAGCCTTTTTGGGTGTAATATGAAGGTGTTGTTGCTCTTCCATAGACTTTAATGGTTATCGCTCATAATCGTGCTCATATCGAAAAAACCATATCGATAGCGGCCGACTATCGGACTATCGATCGATCTCGATAGCCAAGCAATAGCTCAAAACACTAGTGTTTGGTCACACAGAAAAAAATTATACATTTGTTAGAGCAGGAACACTGACGAAAGATGCTTGAAGAGTGTCTGAGCATCTGTCAAGCATGGTGGAGGTAATGTGATGGTCTGGGGTTGCTTTGATGCTGGTATATTCTGGGAGATTGTACTGGTAAAAGGGATTTTGAATAAGGAAGGCTTATCATCCATTTTGCAACGCCTTGCCATACCCTGTGGAAAGGCTTGATTGGAGCTAATTTCATCCTGCAAGGACAATGACCCAAAAGAACACCTCGAATTATGCAACAACTATTTTGGGAAGAAGCACTCAGCTGGTATTCTATCTGTAACGGAGTGGCCAGCGCAGTCACCAGATCTCAACCCCATTGAGCTGTTGTGAGAGCAGCTTGACCGTATGGTACGCAAAAAGTGCCGATGAAGCCCATCCAACTTGTGGGAGGAGCTTCTGGATGCATGGGGTGAAATTTTTCCAGATTACCTCAGCAAATTAACAGCTAGAATGCCAAGGGTCTGCAATGCTGTAATTGCTGCAAAGGGAGCATTCTTTGACAAAAGAAAAGTTTGAAGTAGAAAATTATTATTTCAAATAAAAATCATCATTATATATAGTCTCATAATAGTGAGTACACCCCTCACATTTTTGTGAATATTGTATTATATCTTTTCATGGGAAAACAATGAAAATATGACACTATGATAAAAGTGTAAATTTGGTGTGTCCTCAAAATAGCTCAACACACAGCCATCAATGTCTAAACCGCGGGCAACAAAAGTGACTACACCTAGGGCCCATCAGAGGAGTTGATTTAGGGGCACACTTTGCCTCACTGTCTCCGCCACTCGCCCGGTCTCGCTTCAACATATACAGACCGGTGTGATGACATCATCATACTAATCTGTAATCAAGTCTCCCTCACCTAATTACAGCAGGATACTGGTGGTAAACATAAAAGGTCTAAAGATATATGCCTCCCCGAATGATACATTTTGTATAAAATAAATATCAAAAACTATAACACAAAGTACTGAGTATAAAACCACTAAATAATGGTCGTACAGTTACCAAATAACAGCGCTACATAAAACCAGAATCCCAAGGCTAAAATTACCACTAATTAAGACTAAATACTGCAACATCATGACCACATATCACCACTACATAGTGACTGAATAATACCACCACACCATGACCACCTATCACCACCACATAGTAACTGAATAATGCCGCCACACCATGACCTCATATCACCCCCACAGTGACTGAATAATACCAACACACTCTGACCACACAAAGACTGAATAGTACCACAACACCATGGTCCCCTCAGTTAGGTAGGTGTATAGGTCCCCTTAGATAGGAAGCTACAGAGGTCCCCTCAGTTAGGCAGACATGTATAGGTCCCCTCAGTTAGGCAGGTATTTATGTCCCCTCACTTATGCAGGTATACATATGGGCCCCTCAGGCAGGTATATACATCTTTCCCCTCAGTTAGGCAGGTATATGTATGAGCCCCCCAGGCAGATATATACATATGTCCCCTAGGCAGGTATTTATATGGGCCTCTCAGGAAGGTAACCACCATTAAAAAAAATGACAATAATACCTTACTTCCTTCCAAGCGCCGTCCTCTTCTGCCTGCCCATGGCGGGGGGAAATATCCGCCCCCCAGCCAGGCTTTCCCTTCGGCGCAATGATGCATTCATGGTTGACCAAAGAAGTTAAGTGCATGTGTCGTTTCAATCCAGAGATTGTTTTTCAAAAATAGTGTATGAGTGCTGCCAGCATAAATATATATCTATACATTTATGTGTAATCATCATTTCAGACAATTAACATTTTTTTAAGGGTTTTTTTCCATAATACACCCCTTTCCCTTTCCATAAGAGAAAAAGGTATTTGGTACAGAGCCCATTTTTAAACCACCTTTGACATGCATCAAGTCCTCAAACGGTTTGCCATTCTTATTTCCATTTTCTGCTTGATTGCTTTTTCTGAATTTGGCACAGCTTGGATGCCCTCAAATGTTTTTTCAGTACAGTTTACAAATGCTGCTGACAATCTTACCTTTTTAAATGTGTGGCGATTCGTTGACTATCGTCATGGGTCGTTGTCGTATCGGCAAATTTTCAAGAAGATATCCTTTTCGATAAAGTTTGCCCATGACCATTAAAAACTAGGGAGAGGAACAACACCTTCATTCTTAACCCAAAAAGGGTGGAGAAACTGGATTTTCATCCCCAAAACCAAAAAAGGTATGTGCTACTTTGGCAACAATTAGGTTATAAAAGCCCAGAAAAAAAATACGACCATTCACTACCTTTTTTGCACCACAGCATGACCCTTAAAGGATTGTCTCCCTACAGAGTTTCAAAGGATGCATGAAATGAAATACTCTGCCCCTTCCTGGTTCGCTGACTAATTTGCATACGATTTTTGGTTGTACAGCTCCTTTCTTTCTGTGTTTCAGTTGCTTATTTGATCAGATTAGCTTTCCCCAAAATACTAACAGGACTTTTTATTGACCCCCAAACAAAAGCCCTAATTTTCAGTTCTGTTTATTTTAATAAAAACAAGGGTTTTTATGCTCCCCAAACCCCCCCTTGCAGAAGGGGGCACTGCCATGACCCGTGTGATGACTTTTACTCACTGCTATTTTTTTAGAACAAACGCAGGGGGAGAATTGTTTAAAAGGTTTGGGTTTTGAGGGAAAATGAAAAAGCCAGGGGGGGTCATAAATTCACTTTAAACTCCTTAGGGGAAAAAAAAGGAAAAAAAGCAATATTTTTTGGGGAAAAAGTCTTTTTTTTTGTGGGTTTCCCCACAATTTGGGAAAACTATTTTTGTAGGAGAAAACCCCCTTTAAAACCCGCATGACCACAAATTAAAAAATGCCAGAAGGCGTTTTGATTTGAAAACCCTCATTTTTCTTTTAAATGGGGCTTGACTATCCCTTCCTGGGGAAAGCAGCAAAGAGCCCCAACCGGGATGACCCCAAAATTTTAAAAAAATGCCGGGAAAAAAAGGGGTTTTCAACCCCATTTTTGTTGAAAAAGGGCATTAATATATCTGTTCCCGTACCGCTTAAGACCATTAAACCCGTCTGCCCACACAAATTTAAAAAATGTGGGAAAAAAGGGTCTTTCAAACCCCTTTTTAGTTGAACTGGGGAAAATTTACAATTTCCTGTTCGGGCCCCAGTATGACCCCTTAAACCTGTTGGGCCCCCAGATTTAAAAAGTACTGGGGAAAAAGGAAGGGCTTTCAACCACCATTTTAGTTGGGAAATGGACATTGACTATACCTGTCCTGGACCGCAGTATGACCTTTTAAAACCCGTTGGCCTCCCCCAATTTTAAAAAATGCTGGGGAAAAAAAAGGAGTCTTTTTAATTCCATTTTAGTTGAACTGGACATTGACATACCTTTTCCCGTACCGCAGGGATGATTCCCTTTAAAACCCGTCTGGGCCCACAGATTAAAAAGTGCTGAGAAAAGGAGTCTTTCAACCCCATTTTAGTTGGGAAAAGGAAAATTTGACTATACCTGTTATGTCCCCCAGTTTTTGACCATTAAACCTGTTGAACCCCCAGATTTTAAAAAAGGGTGGGAAAAAGGGTCTTTTAAACCCCCATTTTAGTTGAAATGGGGAAATTTACTAGACCTGTTCCCGGACCCCAGTATGAAAACCTTTTAAACCCCGTCTACCGCCCCAAAATTAAAAAATGCCGGGGGAAAAAAGGGGTCTTTGAAAAAAAACCCTTTTGTTGAAACCCGGGAAAATTAAAATATTCTGTCCCGTATCGCCCGTATGACCATAAAACCTGTCCCGACCCCCCAGATTAAAAAATGTGGGAAAAGGGAGTCTTTCAAAACCCCCATTTTTTGTTTTAAACTGGGGCATTGAATTATACCTGTTTGTACCACGGGAAAGACCATTTAAAATGTTGACCCAAACCCATTAAAAATGCCCTTTAAAAAAGGAAGGGCTTTGAACTACCCTTTTAGTTGAAAGGCAAATTTATATACCTGTCCTGGGCCCAGCATGGGGCCCCCAAAACCCGCATGGGCCCCCCCATTTTAAAAAATCCGCAAAAAAAGGAAATCTTTGAAAACCCCCATTTTAGTTTTAAAATGGGCATTGCAATATCTGTCCTGTACCCCCAAAAATGTTATTTTAAACCCGTTGACCCACAGAAATTTAAAAAATGCCGGAAAAAGGAGTTTTTGGACCACCATTTTAGTTTCACTGGACATAGACTATCCCTGTCCTGGGCCAGCCGAGCCCCCAAACCTGCAGACCCCCGAAAAAATTGGCCCAAAAAAAAAGGGGGTCCCTTTCAACCACCAAATTTTTGTTTTACTGGGGCATTGGACATTTCCCGTCCTGTTTCCCAGAAAGAGCCCAAACCTGCATGACCCCCCAGATTTAAAAAAATGCCGGAAAAAGAGGTCTTTTTAAAACCCCCTTTTTTGTTGAATGGACATTGACTTTTCCCGGTTTCCCGTATAACAAAAAAAAGGTTTGTCAGCTCACCCCCACTCTTCGGCTTTCAATGAGCGGGGAAAGCCGGAAACCCGTTTTAGGCAGAAGTGAAGCATTTTGGGCCCAAAAAAAAAGGGTTGATCCCGCGGGAAACCAAATTACTATAAAAATTTGGGGGATTTTTATTGGTTGAGATAAAACCCAACCCCTCCATCATAAGACATGGTCTCTCAGGGAAAAAAATGAGCGTTTCGGACGAACAACGTCCCTTTGTCATGCATAATTTGGGAAAGGGTACAAACCTTTTACCTTTATACAATTTAAAAAAATAAAAGTATTACACCTGAACGCTAGAAAGCACCCCGTTCCCCAATTTGCACACGCTCACTTCCGGGGGACCGTTTCCCCAACGGAAATGACATAACAGGCAAAGGCAAATGTGCCCCAAAAAGAAGAAATTTTTGGTTTAAAGGGGAAAAACCCCCGGCGTGCGCAGACGTACAAGCTAGAATGGAAGGGGTTGGGGGCGCCTGGCAGCCCAAAGCAAAACAACTTTCTTTCGTGGGCGCTATAGACAGACAGGGGAAAATTTAAAATGCTAAAAAAAAAACAAGATATTAATAAAAAAAAAGTTATACCATATCCCCCATTGGCTTAAAAAGAATTGTATATGCATTAAAGGGGAGAAAAGACTTCAATTTTTGTCAAAAGTTTTAGAGTTATGAAAATGCAAAATTGGGAATATAAGCTTTAAAAATATGCAAAAACCTCAATAGTGAAACATAGTTTCACGTTTGAGATTGAGCCCATTGGGTACTGTGGTGTTGAGGCTTAGTATCCAGAAAGCCTCTCTGTCTCGCAATAGGCGATCAATGTCCCCTCCACGTGGGGGTTTGAAAACTCTCTCAATACCCATGATTTTGAGACTATTGTGGTTAGAGTTGTGAACATTCCTAAAATGCAGGGACAAATTGGATCTATTGCGGACAGAGCAATTGGTAATGTCATTCAAGTGTTCCAAAAACCGTGTCTTAAGCCTTCTGGTGGTGTTGCCCACATATTGAAGGTTGCATAGAGTGCAGATAGCCAAATAGATTACATGGTGGGAATTTCAATTGATATATTGACGAATGGTGTGTTTCCTAGTGCCTTGTTTGTCCTGAAAATATGTGCCAGTAATGACAAAATTGCAGGTTCTGCATGGACAAGTACCACACTTATAAGATCCCCTGTACCTTAGCCATGTATTACTGGGTTTGTTCGACAGGACCAAATTAGGAGAAATAACATTTCCCAATGTGGGCGGTTTCCTGGATACCACTCGACATCACTCTGCCATAACTGTCTCCAAGATAGGATCCTCCATTAATATGGGTAAGTATTTTAAAAATATTCGACGTATATCAGAAAATTGCTGGCTTTGATCTAAAACTAGCACGCACTTCCTCTTGTTGGAGGTGCGTGGATGGGGGCCAGGGTTGGAGTTTTTTCGAGTCAACAGTAATTTCCTGTCCTTTGAATCTACAATGTCTGATGCTCGATCAAGTAATCCCTTAGGATAACCCCTGAGACCAAGTCTGGCACAAATGTTGTGCCTTTCCCTCTCATAGTCTGCCACCTGACTACAATTCCTCTTTGCTCGCGTTAGCTCTCCAACTGGGATAGACCGGCGGGTATGCCTCGGATGCGAGCTTCTAAAATGAAGAATGGTGTTGCCCGCAGTGGTTTTACGATGTGATTGGACAAGGATACCCTGGTCCACAATACCAGTTAATGTGAGGTCAAGAAAAGATATATTGCGTATCCCTATGTGATGAGTGAACTTTAGATTGAATGGATTACCATTCAAAAATGTCACGAATGCCGGTATGGCAGGTACATCTCCCTCCCAAATGAACAGGAGGTCATCAATGTACCTGCCATACCAGCAGATCGCATCACAAAAGGGATTGGTAGAAGTAAATACATATGTGTACTCCCACCACGCCATCACCAAATTGGCAACGGAGGGGGAAAATTTGGCCCCCATGGAAACTCCACACACCTGAAGATACATGACACGATTGAAAGAAAAATAATTATGTGTCATGAGAAAGTCTGCTATAGATATAATGAAGGTAAGGATTTCATCCGTGTACTGACCATATTGTTTGAGATGGAACTCCAATGCCAATAAGGCGACCTGATGGGGAATGCTCGTATATAGAGATTCTACATCACAACTCAACCATGTCATGCCT
The DNA here is from genome assembly GCA_025379985.1 of Phyllomedusa bahiana. Taxonomy (NCBI): domain Eukaryota; kingdom Metazoa; phylum Chordata; class Amphibia; order Anura; family Hylidae; genus Phyllomedusa; species Phyllomedusa bahiana. Next base: position 37,347 of record JAODAL010024997.1, read on the forward strand.
TCCTTCCAGATGCAGGTCTGTAAACTCCTAAGTACGTCCTGTGTGTCTTGAAGATAACTTGGAACCCTGACTACCAGTGGCTGTAATATGCCATCTAGCCACTGTGACAATCTCTCCAAGAGGGAGCCAATACCCGATACTATGGGTCACATCGGGGGCCTATTTGCACACTTGTGGATTTTCGGAAGGGCATACATAATGGGCCTTATGGGATGCTCTACAAGTAAGAAATCTAATTGTTTTTGGTCCAATACAGCTAAAGAGAGACCCTCCCGTAATAGTGTGTACATCTGTGCCTTATATTCAGTGGTAGGATCCTGTGAGAGTACCCGATATGTAGAGGTGTCGGACAGCATATTAACTATGCTGTCAATGTATGTACTTTTATCCATCACTACCACGGTACCCCCCTTGTCAGCCATTTTAATCACCACTTCAGGGTTATTACTTAAATCTTGTAGAGCTCTACGTTCTGAGTGGGATAAATTGCCAAATTTAAAACCAGGGGGCACCGTGGTAGATAATGTCCTGAGTTCCTTCTCCATCAACGGTTGAAACCTGTCCATACCATCAGTACGTGAATGTAATGGATAGCACTCTCTGTTAGATGTCTGACAGGAGGGTAGGTGGCCCGGTCCTCCAGGCCCCAATGGAGCCTGCCGGTCCTCCAAAGTTAACAGAGCCACCTGCTCCTTAAAGTACAGGCCTTTGTAAATATTGGGTCTAATGTCAAGGACCTCATTGTTGATCGTTTCCTCACCCTCAAAATCATCACTGGAAGACCAAAAATGGCGCTTGAGTGTGAGGAAACGTATAAATTTATTTATATCTTTTAAAGTGGAAAACAAATCAAAATTATGCTGCAAGCCAAAATTGAGGCCCAGAGATAAGACTTTATGATGGACATTGTCCAATTGTATCGAGGACAAGTTCAGAACATCCAGTTGTTGACACGTTGTTACTTCGCTATCGCCTGTCGGGTTTGCATCTTGGGATTTTCTGCGGTGTTTCCTGCCCCCCCTCCGCCACCTCCGTTTTTTGACTTTTTGTTCTGCGCACGATGGCGATAATAAGATGGTGCGGAATTTCTGCCATTACTGTCCGGAATTGAATCTTCACCGGAATCTCTGGTGGCATCGACTGAGGACCCCGAATCCAAAGAACCAAAACTCACACGTTTCTGGTGGTAGCCACCCGGAGTATGCGATGGTCTGCGTTTCAATATTGGTCTCGGGGTTGAAGCATCCATTCTTCTGCGTCCCCATTCATAAACGCTGTCGTTTTCATAATCATTGATATCACTTTGGAATTTCGATTTCTTTACTGCCATGATGGAACCCTCGACCTGATTGATGTTATCATTCACCTTTGACATAGACGTCTCATATTGAGAGGAATCCAGGAGTGAATGCAATTCTCCCTCTAACTTTTCAATGTCCTGGATAATTTCTGTAATTTAGTTTCTTCATGTTTCACCACCAGGGCCATCAAGTCGAGGGAACAGGTACTGAGAATTTTATTCCATTCTGTAACAAAATCCTGGGAGAAGACAGTTGTGGGTACTTTTTTGATCCTCAAACCACGTGGGATCATTTCCCGCTGGAGATAGTTTTGCAGAGTAGTTTGGTCCCACCATACTCGCACTTCTTGTGTTTTTAGCTTTTCATATTCTTTCAATTTCAGCTGTAAATCAGGTGACCTGGGAGCCATGTTTGCATCTTTATGAAATACTAAAGCAGCTTTTTGGAGTCTGCTAGTAATCTCAGTCATAGTAATGATGCAAATATAATTGTTCCTATGGAGGTGTATAATGTAGAAGCTGCCGGTAGGGCGTGCACAGACACAAACTCAAACGTGTATAACAAGAAAAGGTTGTCAGCTCACCCACACTCTTCGGCTTTCAATGAGCTGGAACGCCCGGATCCCGTTCAGAGCAGAACATGAAGCATGAGTCCCAAAAAACAGATTGATCCAGCGAATCCAGTTACTATAAAACTTAGCGATTTTTATTGGTTGCAGATAAAACCAACACCTCCATCATAAGACATGGCTCTCTCAGGCAAAAAGCTGACGCGTTTCGGACGATACAACGTCCTTAGTCATAGCATAATGGAAGGCTACAAACCTATACCTTATATACAATTTATAAAAACATACAAGTACTTACACCTGAACCGAAGGTGCACCTTTTCCCCGGCCATGGGCCACACGTTACATTCCGGGTAAAACACGACCCCCAAAAGGAAATGAAAAAAAAAGAAATGCGAAATTTTCCCCAAAAAGAAAAGTTTTTCTGGAAAGGGGGCAAACAAAAAACCCGTCCTGTACCACAGAAAGCCCCCTAAAACTTTTTACCCACAGATCAAAAATGGCACTTTGCTATTTTTTTAAGTGACGACATTTAGTAAATTTTTGGGTAAATAAACATTTTTTTTACGGGAATTTATTGGGGAAGTTTTTTTTATATTTTTTAAAAATTATTATCTTTTTGGGTTTTTTTTTAAAAGTGTGATAAAAATACAACATACACCCCCCCCTCTTTTTTTAAAGGAAAATTTTTTACACGTGAAAAGATGTGTTAATTCATCCCCCAACACCCAGAAAAGTTAAAAAAATTCCCTAATCATCCCAAAAACATTTCCCTTAAAGTTTTGGGGAAAGACATTTGCCCTCCTGGCTTCTAGAGTGATTCACCAATAAATTAAAAGGGTTTCATTTTTCCTCCAAAATCCTTCTTCATAAATTAAAGGGACAAAACCCCCCCTGGAAAATCAAATATGAAACCCCCCATAGTGACTCCCACCCCGGGAAAATTTTTAAAACCCTTTAAAATTGGGCAATTTGTGTCCACCCCCGGGGGCCTTTTTGACCCCTATTTTACCCTCACAGAAATCACCTTTTTAAAAATCTGATTTTTTTGGGGAAATTTGAAGCTCTCCTGTTTGGGCCCCTAAGGGTGAGACCAGTGCTGCCGTCAGCCATCTTTTAAACACGGAGGTCCAGTTTTCCAGGGTCAGATTTAAAGGGGGTTTCGGTGAGAGCCCAGGCTGGGCGACTGTCATCTATTAACACGGAGGTTCCACCCGCCGGGGGCCAAACTTACAGTGGGTGGGGTGAGAGCCCCAGGCTAGCGTCGTCATCTTTTAACACGCAGGTTCAGCTGCCGGGGCCCGGATTTTACAGTGGGGGGTGAGAGCCCGGGCTGGCGTCCGTCATCTATTTACCCCAAAAAAAATGCCCTTAAATAAACGCAGAAACAAAAACAGTCATGCTGAAGCAGAGAAACGGAAGTGTGAGTAACCTCCACCCCTTCCTTAGAAACACAGTCAAGACCGGATAGCGCTTGCCCCTCCGTTTTGAGTGCAAACCAATTGACCTTAAACTTGGAAATACTGGGGATAATCTCCTGTTCCACCCCCGGGGTTTCCCTTTTATCTTGGGCATTCTTTTTTTCCTTTTTTTAACTAAAATTTTTCTGCAGGAAATTGCCCTCTTTCTTTTTCTTTTGTCCGTGTCCCATACCCCCCTTTCCTCTAATTAAACGTAACATCTGATAAAAGCTTTCCAGTCCCCTTCCCATGTACAATTCAGAGAATTTTTTTTACCAGCTTTTTTTTATACATGCAATTTTTTTAGATTTTAATTCCAAAAACAAAATTTTAAAAATAGGGTTTGGAATCCCCCAGTCTTTTTTTTCCCTCTTTTTTAATTTTTTAAAAAATTTGGATTGCCCTTCAATACAGAGTTTTGCAGCTATTTAAAGATTTTTCCCAAAAACAAGTCTTTTGCAATATGTGTCCGTTAACATGCCCTACCTATTCCTTTTTTCTGACAGCCCCATCCCCCTTTGAGCCCAATTAAAAAAAATTGGGAAAAAACTAATGCCCCTGTTAGAAACAACATTTTTTTTAAAAATAGGCCCTGTATTCTACTGCATTCACAGCAAAATCCCCCCAAAAAATTAAAAAAACATGCCCCAAAGAGCCATTTTTTGAAAATTGTAAGGGAACAAAGTCTGTTAGAAAAAACATTTTTTTATAATAAAACCTGTAGAAAGCTGCATTCACGCAAAAGGGCCCCCAAAAAATTTCAAACATGCCCCTTAAACCATTTTTTGACAATTGTGAAGAACAAATGTCTGTTAAAAACAACATTTTTTAGAATAGGACCCTAGTGTTGCTGAATTTAAAAGCAGCATAAACCCCAAAAATTAAAAAATTTGACTTCTCAGCCACGGTTAAAAATTGGAGGGAAAAAAATCCCCCTTAAAAAGCCACATTTCCCTTTCCAAAGGACCCAAAATTTTATAGCTGACCCTCACAGCAAAAAGACCCCAAAAAAATTTTAAAAATATTGACTTCCACCAAACCTTTTAAAAATTGTTTAATGGGAGAAATGCCACTTAAAGCCCCCTTCTGTTCCAAAGGCCCATAATTAATAGCTGTATCTCACAGCAAACATAACCCCAAAAAATTTAAAAAATATAACTTCCACAGCCAACAAAAAAAAATTGTGAGGGGAGAAATCCCCTTTAAAAGGGCCACATTTTTTTCTTTTTCCAAAGGGGACCAAAATTTAATAGTTTGTATCCCCACAGCAACATGACCCCCAAAAAACCATTGACAATGCAAAACTTCAAAAAGAAAATTTGGGGTTAAATGGAATACGGTTTGTTGTCAGGGAAACCTGCTGTTTTTTTAACAGTTTTCCTCACCCCAAAACCAGCAAAATAAAATTTGTTGGGGAAAAAGAAAAAAAAATTGAAATTAAAAAATTTGACTTTTTAAAAAAACTTTTTTTAAAGGGGACCTTTTTCTTTTTTAAAGGGGAAATTTGGGGGTTTGAAGTAGTGGAAAATTAATGGGTTTGCCCTTGGAAATTTGGGCCCAACACCCATCAGAAAACCATGCCTGATTCATGCCTGATCAAACGAACCACATTATTTTTGGGAAAACCCGGGATGCTTTTTGTCTGTAAAAACTCCCCCAGCTGTGTTTGAAAGGCCCCCGCTCAATATGCCCGCTGGGCTGTGGCAGGACAACCCCCTCTATGGCTGGCGAGCGAGCTGGGGCCATCCGTCCATTTTGGATACCCAAAGTCTTTTGGGGTCCCGAACACATACAAAAAAACCCCGTTTTGAGACGAAAATAGTCGTGCACCTTTGATCTTAAGCGGGTCTCTGTTTTTTGGGAAATGTGTCCCCCGGCATTGCATGCCGTGGGGGAGGGGGGAAAAAATAAAGTTTCCCAAAAGGGGTAAACCCTTTTAAGGCTTCTGCCCCCTTTGCCTGCCCCCGCGCTACAGCTTCTTTGGCACTCTCACCTGTCCACGTCGTTTGACTTTGGGGCCCCGTGCCCTTTGGGAAGAACGGAAGAAAAAGCAACAGATGTCTCCAGTTGATCAATCAGAAAAGGCCCTCCATTCCCTGCATTTTACTCTCGTTTTGGGGGGGGTGGAAGGAAAGTGCTGAGTTTTTTTTTGTCCCGGGGGAAATCCAGAAAGGGGTGGCCCCCCAGTAACTGTTTTTTCCATTTTGAGGGCCCTTTAAATACGGGGATCATTTTTGGGAAGGGAAAATGGAGCACCCCAAGCAACTCAGGGTGAGAGATGAAGCCTTGATTTCCCCCAAGCCTCGGGGAGGGGCACTAGAAAAAACTAAATTTTTCCCCCATCTTCCTCCTCCGCCTAAAATTTCGCCCCAAACCCCTCTTTCCCGGCAGGGACGTGGGAAACCCCGTCGGTGTCTGGGAATACCTCCTCCCCCTTTCCTCACTCTGCTTCCTCTGGCACAGCTTCAACACACCCCCTAAAAATTGCCGGGAGATGATTCACCCTGAGAGGCTAAAGGGCGCCCCCCTTGCACTAGCCCTAGACCCCCCCAACCACTGCCTAAGAACACCGATAAAATTGGGGAAACTGTCGGGCCTTGTGGGTTCCCAAGGAGAGAAAGGGTCTGTGTCCGTCTCCTTCCCCCCGTCGCGGTGGGGCCTGGAGTTTCAGGTGTCCAACGGGGTCGTTCCAGAACAAAAATCACCCCCCAAAGCCCCATGCAAAAAGGGCATTTTGGCTCACTGACCATTTTTGGTTTGGTTCTTCAAAACTGGCAAGGAAAGGGGCAGAGCTCCTTCACCGCCTCCTCCCCCTCGGTGGCTCAACACCCCCAGGTTTCCCCCACCGCTGCTTGTTCCCCGGCCATGTGGGCACTTCGACTTTCGTAATGGAATTTTCGCTTCCCCCCAAATCGCCCGGAGCATGTTGGAGGGTGGAATTCCCCGCGTTGCCACCGGCCCAAAAATGAGAATTTTACGAAGGGGAGGGCCGGGTGAAACCCGCCCCCCAGGCCCGGGGAGGGCGAAGCAGGGGGCGAACGCTTTGGGAAATGGGGAAATCAAAACCTCGAGCCCTTTTTCCCCATGCAGTTTCCCGACCCCGGGGAAACCCCTTTTAAGGGAAATTTCGGACGACGGGTTCATTTACAAAGGGGGGCCCAGGCAAGGCATGTGCCCACCTACCCATCTTTAAAGGGGGGCCAGCAGATTTCGACCCCTTATCCCCACACCACCTTTCCCGGCACAAAAGGTTTTTTTGTCACCCAGCCAGCGCTTTAGTCTCGTTGCGGAGAGCCCCACAACCCTGACCTGTGTGTGGACCGGCTCCAAGACGATTAATTTCAACACGGCCTGGTTTCTCGGGCCCGTGATTTCCACCAGGGACCTTGGGGAAAAGAAACCCTGCACCATCCCTGCGGTTTTTTAAGAGCGTGCGCCCGAGCCTGAGAGCCACCGTCACCCCCCGAGCCTCCCCCCAGCTCACCCCCGTGACTTCACAGAGATATAGCGGGGTTGGCCGGGGCTTACTAGTCCATGTTCAGGGGGTGAATGGACTTTTCCGGCCACAGATGGGAGGGCAATGCGCCCTTTAAATTCGTAGACAACCCCGGGCTGCCAAAGGGGAGGGACGGCTTTTCTGGCAAAGAAATTCCTGCCCCGGCAACCTTTGGGATTGGGGGCAGGCAAGGGCCAAGGACGTGGGGCGGAAACCCCTCTGGGGTCCACCAAGGAAAGGCAACATTTTTCCAAAAGGCCCAAAAAACCAGGGAATTTCCCACATTTAGGGTTTTTGGGTTTGGGGTTGGGTTTGGGGTTTAAAATGTTTCTCTGCCCCAAACCTGGAAGACAGGGAAGGGTGGCTGCCCCAGCTGGCCGCTAGGACGGCTTTAATTGGCCAAAACCCCCCGCGGGAAAAGGAAGGGGTAGGATGGGTCTCCGGTGGGGGCTGGTGGGTACTCGGGCGACGGGGGAGGCTGAACGGGCCCGATCCGATCAGGGCCTGAAGGCCCTGGGCACCCGAGGAACGCTTTGGTTTTGGCGGAGGAGGAGGGCAGAGGCAAGGGTTGAAAAGTGGGTTTGGGAAACCCGGCGCGGTCTGGCCCCTTTTTTTTTCCAAGTGGCCTCCATTTCAACTCATGCAAATTTGCTGCCTTTTACCCCAGAAAAATGTTGGGGTGAATTTAAAACACCTAAAATTTTTGCCTCTACTTATGCGTTTACGGCAAAGGTTTTTATATGAAATCGGCTGGGTTTTAAAACAGAGGCCTGCCAAAAAAGGCCCAGGCTTTTAGAGGTCCTGGACCTTTTTGAAAAGCGAAAGCGAGGAAGCGGGGTTTCCCCCGGGTGACCGTGGCTTTGGGGGAATCATATCAGCGGACTTCTGGTTACCCCCCTCTTCCCCTTTTTAGGCGGGGCCCTATTGACAGTACCCCATCGCTTTCCCCCTCGTCAATATGAAGCGCCCCGCAAGCAAATTCGGGGGAAAAGACCACGATGGATCCCCAATGTTTGTCATCAACATCATCCCTTTATCAACACCCCGTGCTTCGTCGTCCGACATTCTGGGATCCAGGAGCTGCGGGCTAAAAACCCAAAAGGGGCCGCAAGGCTTGCCGACCGCCCGGGTTTTTTGCCGTTTGACCGGCTTTTCCCTTTTCCTCCTCTGATGGCCCCCAGTAACAGGGGCATAGAGCAGGAAAAATTTAAAAACCTCTTTGGGCCCCTTGTCTTTTAAAAATGCCTTCGGGCCCCAAACCCCATTTTGGTCCCTCAAAAGGTCCTTTAGAAAAAGGAATTTTTCCACAGTGGGGGGTACACGAAATTGACATTTGGCTTCCTTCGCTTTATGTTGGATTTGGGTGCCCCCATGATCTGATGACGACATTTGTTGGGGGCCCTGACCGGGGAGGAAAAGGGGGTAAGACTCTGGATGCAGGTTTGCCCTTTTAAACCAAATGAAGAACAGATTGGGGACACTGTTTTGTTACTGAATTCACAGGGCCCTACCCGGGGATGACAGCCTAACAGTCCGGGGGAAACCCACAACCGCGGGGGTTGCGTGTTGTCGCCACACTTGGGGGAGGCCCCCTTCCCCTCGTACCTCTACCTCCATGTCCACCCCCCCTCTTTGCCCACTTAACCAAACCCGCATTTCCCCTCCCGTTTAAAAGATAAAAAATTTTAGAGGGTTTTGGAAGAGTTTTGGAACGTCTCTTAAATTTAAATGAGGGGAAATCACAGCAAATTTTCAAATCCCTAAATCAAAACAAAAAAATTTCTGTATTTAAAATTTTAACCCGCAAGGTGGCTCTATCAACAAATCTGGACTGGGGGAAAATTTCAAAAAACAACCCTAAAATGAAATGTATACGGATTTAATTTAAAAAGGGATTTTTGGCACCCCAACAAATTTACCCTGTGGTGAAATAACAATTTTCCCTTTTTGAAAATTTAAACCCGCAAAAGGGGGCTCATCAACAAATTAGACTGGGGAAAAGTGAAAAAAAAAAGAAACTGAAAAGTATAACGGAAATTAAAAGGTATTTTGGATTTCCTATCAACCTTGGTGACCCACCCCAATTGCGGGTTCAAAATTTAACTGCAAGGGGGCTCTATCAACAAAACTGGAAATGGGGGAAAAAAGGGAAAAAACACCCTATCTGAAATGTTTTACGGATAAAAAAGGGGATTTTTTTGGGACCTATCAAACCCCTTTTTGGGGGACTACCAAATTTCTGGATTCAAATTTAAACTGCAAGGGAAAATCCCATCAAAAAATCTGAAATGGGCAAAAGTGCAAAAAAACACGTATCTAAATTATCCCGAAAATTAAAAGGAATTTTTTTTTGGCCCCTATAAAACCTGGGGGTGACTACACAATTGCGGGTTTCAAAAAAAAACTGAAAGGGTACCTCTTCACAAAGCGGACGGGGTAAAGTGAAAAAAACACGAAACGGGAAATGTAAAAGGGATAATAAACGTATTTTTGGGCACCTTTTAAACCCTGTGGTGACAAACAAAAATGCTGTTTTAAAATTTTAATCTGCAAGGGGGCTCAAACAACAAATCTGGACTGGGAAAAAAGGTCCCAAAAAAACACGATGGGAAATTATACGGAATAAAAGGCTTTTTTTGGCACCTATCAATTCACCTGTTTGACTACACAATTGTGGGATTCAAATTTAACTGAAAATGGCCATCAAAAAATCTGGACGGGGAAAAAAGTGCAAAAAACACGTTTCTGAAATGTATCCCAATAATAAAATGAAATTTTTGGGCACCCTATCAATTTTTGGGGTGACAACACAATTCTTGGAATTTCCAAATTTAACGCAAGGGGGCTCTATCAACAAATTTTGGACGGGGCCCAAAAGGCAAAAAATTTTGTATCTAAAATTTGTATCCCGGATAAAAAAGGGGGTTATTTTTGGCACCTATAAACCTGGGGTGTTTTACACAATTGGTTTGGGGATTAAAATTTTTACAGCAAAGGTACCTCTAATCAACAAAGCTGGACGGGGCAAAAGTGAAAAAAACCCAGGGTATCTGAATGAAATACGGATAATAAAAGGGTTTTTTTTTTGGCACCTATAAATTTTCACCTGGGGTGATTCCCAAAATTTGCTGGTTTAAAATTTTAAAACTGCAAGGGCCTATCAACAAATCTGGACGGGGCAAAAGTCCCAAAAAACACTTATCTGAAATGTATAGGGGATAAAAAAGGTTTTTTTTGGCCCCTATCAAATCCCCTTTGCGGGTGATTAAAAAATTTTGCGTATTAAAAATTTAATTTGAAAGGGTGGCTCTATCAACAAATCTGGACTGGGAAAAAGTGCAAAAAACCACTTTATCTAAAAAGTAAAACCGGTTTAAATAAAAAAAAATTTTTGGAAACCTATCAATTCACCTGTGGTGACTAAAACAATTGCGGGATTCAAATTCAACTGAAAGGGGTGGCTCTATCAACAAATTTTGGACGGGGCAAAAGGGGAAAAAAACACGTATCTGAAAATGTATACGGATAAAAACAAAATTTTGTCACCTATCAACCCTGTGGTGACTACACAATTGCTGTTTTCAAATTTAACTGCAAGGGGGGCTCATCAAAAAAATCGGACTGGGCAAAAGTGCAAATAACACGTATCTAAAAATGAAAATACGGATAATAAAAGTTTTTTTTGGCACCTATAAATTTCCAACCTGGGTGACTCCCCAAAATTTGCTGGATTAAAATTTTTAACTGCAAGGTACCTCTATCAACAAATCAAACCCTGGGCAAAAAGTGCAAATAACAGGGATCTGAAATGTAAATTACGGATAATAAAAGGCATTTTTTGGCACCTATCAATTCACCTGGGGTGACTACAAAATTTGGCTGGATTTCAAATTTAACTGCAAGGGGGCCTCTGTCAACAAATCGGGACTGGCAAAAGTGAAACCAAACACTTATTTTAAATGTAAACGGGATAATAAAAGGAAATTTTTTGGCCCTATCAACCTGTGGAGACTACCAATTTCGGGATTCAAAAATTTTTAACCCGCAAGGTACCCCCTATAACAAAGCGAACGGGGAAAAATTTGAAAAAAAACAACCTTCCGAAAGTATACGGGCCCACCAAAGGGGATTTTTGGGCACCTAAAAAAATAGACCGGGGGTTTTTATAAAGCGAAAACCTAATATAGGTTCAGGCTCCCCCAATATCCAAGTAATTTTTTAAACAGTAAACGTTAAAAATTTAAAGCATTGAAAATGCAAATCGGCAAAACAATATCCATATTTTTTAAAAGACCCTTTCTGTTTTCGCCCAGGGGCCCCCCCCCCCCCAACCCCCGTGACTTTACACGGTAGATGCCCCTTTAAAAATTCCGGGCCAAAAAAAACCTAAAATCTGCAAATCTCTGATCTAACTGGGTTCAAAAGGATCACAGCAAAAAAGTGAGCTTCTCGGGTAAAACAAAAAAAAAAATAATTTCGCTGAGTTTGTTTGCACAAGGCAAGCGCCCCGCCTACTGTTTTTAGATACTACACACTGACATGAACAAAAGGGAATGTTCTATGAAAACGAGGTCAGTTTTTTTTCCAGCCAATCGCAACCAACACATCCCAGTCATAAAGTCGCACCCCAAAACTCCCCCCGCCTTTTTCTGAAAGTTTTGATTTCCCTGGCCGCCAAAAATGACGGGAAACCCGCGAAAATGGCGCGATATTAATAGTTTTAAGCAAAATTTTTTTAACCTAAATTATCGCTTGATCAAAAAAATCCGATAAACCCGTAAATACCGGCCGATTTAACTTTTTCGATAATAAACACTCAACACTACTCTTAAACTCTGGTTGTAAGACAGATGATTCAGCAAAGTCTATACCTATTGTTTTGATTCTGTTATCCTGAACAGAGGCACAACAAAGACTCATTGCAAACAATAAGTTAAAAGAAAATAGAATAAAAAGAAAAGCATGCAAGCAGGGCATCAAACCTCACAAAAATGAAACCCTTCCCGGAAGCTGGGTTTACATCTGCTAGTAAATTTAAAAACAAATTTCAGCTAGTGCAGGGGTGTCACTAAAGTCCTTTTCTTTTACTTTAGAAGGGCCCTTTAAAATTAAACCGTAAACCCCCAAAATTTTTATCAAATTTAAAATAGAAGGGAAGGGGGGAAAAAAAGTATTTAGTTCAGCCACCAATTTTTGCAATCCCCCCCCCTTAAAAAGATGAGAGAGGGGCCGTAATTTACGTCATAGATAGACCTCAACTATTATAGAAAAAAATGAGGAAAAAAAAAACCCGAAAACACATTGTCTGATTTGGGGAAAAAATTTATTTGCAAAAAATGGGGGAAAATAGCATTGGCCCAAAAACACAAGTTCATCTCAAAACTTTGTTAAAATATCCTTATATTTTGGCAATGACAGAGGTCAAAAGTTTTCTGTAAGTCTTCACAAGGTTGGCACACACTGTTGCTGCTTAGTTGGCCCATTCCTCCATGCAGATCTCCTCTAGAACAGTGATGTTTTGGGGCTGTCGCTGGGCTTAAGCAGGGGGACACGTCTGGCACTGCAGGATCTGAGTCCCTGGCGGCATAGTGTGCTACTGATGCTAGCCTTTGTTACGTTGGTCCCAGCTCTCTGCAGGTCATTCATTAGATCCCCCCATGTAGTTCTGGGATTTTTGCCCACCGTTCTTATGATCATTTTAACCCCACAGGGTGAGATCTTGCCTGGAGTCCCAGATGGAGGGAGATTATCAGTGGTCTTGCATGTCTTCCACTTACTATTGCACATTCAGTCTTCCCAGTCTGGTGCAGGGCTACAATTTTGTTTCTGGTGTCCCTCAACAACTCTTTTGTTTTCATCATAGTGGAGTTTGTAGTGTGACTGTTTGAGGTTGTGGACAGGTGTCATTTATACTGATAAGTTCAAGCAAGTGCCAAATACTACAGGTAATGAGTGGAGAACAGAGAAGCCTCTTAAAGAAGAAGTTACAGGTCTGTGAGAGCCAGAAATCTTGCTTTTTTGTAGGTGACCAAATTCTTATTTTCCACCATAATTTGCAAATAAATTCTTTCCAGATCAGACAATGTGATTTTCGGGATTTGTTTTCTCATTTTGTCTCTCATAATTTAGGTCTACCTATAATGTCAATTACAGGCCTCTCTCATCTTTTTAAGTGGGAGAACTTGCACAATTGGTGGCTGACATACACCCCCACTGTATAAATAACTTATAGCTAGCTTAGGCGTATTGAAGAAGAAGAAATATAGCATTTCACTCTTGGTTCTATGTGTCTTCATACTTTTCCAACTACCATGATGCATACACTTTAGAAAACATAACTGCTACTTTTTTATGTCTTTATTCTCATTGATCTATGCCCTCAATGGTAGTCACAATCTGGTTCCACTTTTCAAAATTACACAGAAAGTGTGAGGGGAAACCTGATGATCAAGAGAAAAAACAAACATGAGAGAAACATACACGCTCCATATAGTTGTTGCCCTTGGTTGGATTTGAACTCAGGCCTCCAGTGGTGCAAGATAACATGGCTAACCTCTGAGCTGCCAAGCTTCAAATGATGTTCATAGTAGGAAATAAACAAAAATAAATAATAAGGGTATGTTCACACGCCGTATTGCGGTCCCCGGCCGGCCCCATTCACTCTCACTATCAGCAGTGCGTAAGCGCCGTGAAGAAGTGGCATTGTACGCTGGGGGAGACGGACTTAATTCACAGCTCTATATGAGAGCTATGAATAACCGTAATTGCAGGGTGCTTTTTGGCCTCATTGAAGCGCAGATATGCGGTAAAATGTGCCCCGCAATTACGCCATGTGAACATACCCTAAGAAATAAATAAAAATAAATAAGTTTGTAGGAAATTGTGGCTTTCTGCTCTCTAGCACTTACAGCATCTCACAAAACTGAGTACACCCTTCACATTTTTGTAAATATTGTATTATAACTTTTCATGAGACAACACTGAAGATATAACACTGATACAATATTAAGTAGTCAGAGTACAGCTTGTACAACAGTGTACATGTAGTGTGCCCTCAAAATAACTCAACACATAGACATCAATGTCTAAACCGCTGGCAACAAAAGTGAGTATACCCATAAGTGAAAATGAACAAATTGTGTCTAATTTGCCATATTTTTTTCCATTGTGTCATGTGACTCATTAGTGTTACAAGATATCAGGTGTGAATGGGGAGCGTTAAATGTGTTAACTTTGGGGATATCGCTCTCACAGTCTCTCATGCTGGTCACTGAGAGTTCAACATGGCACCTCATGGCGTTGTGGAGTATGTTACCACTATCTTGTTACTTTTTATACCAATAAAATTAGTGCAAAGGACCCCGCTGGATATCCTGTTTTTGGATCCATTTGTTGTGTTTGGAGCCCTGACTGGCGGCTCTTTCTGTACGGAGTATCCATATCCACGTGCATGACACGGCGTCTATTGAAGGGAAGAGCCCGGAGTGATGGACCAATAACGATGTCTGAGTAGAGGGTAAGCTGCTGGATTGACTTTATTTTGTTATGCACCTCATGGCAAAGTACTGTCTGAGGATCTGAAAAAAAGATTGTTGCTCTACATAAAGATGGCTTAGGCCAGTGTTCCCCAACTCCAGTCCTCAAGGCACACCAACAGGTCATGTTTTCAGGATCTCCCACAGAATGCACTGACAATAATGATATCACCTGTGCAGAATGCACTGACAATAATGACTTCACCTGTGCAATGCTAAGGAAAGCCAGAAAACATGACCTGTTGGTGTGCCTTGAGGACTAGGGTTGGGAACCTCTGGCTTAGGCTATAAGAAGATTGCCAACACTCTGAAACCGAGCTGCAGCACAGTGACCAAGACCAAACAGTGGTTTAACAAGACAGATTCAACACAGAACAGGTCTCGCCATGCAGACCAAAGAAGTTGAGGGCACATGCTCAACATCTTATCCAGAGATTGTTTTTTCAAAATAGACATGTGTGTGCTGTCAGCATATATGCAGAGATTAAATGGGTGGTGGGGGGGCGGACAGCTTGTCAGTGCTCAGACCATACGCTACACACTGCATCAAATTGGTCTCCATGGCTGTAGTCCTAGAAGGAAGCCTCTTCAAAAGATGATGCATAAGAAAGCCCACAAACAGTATGCTGAAGACAAACAGACTAAGGACAGGAATTACTGAAACCATATCCTGCGGTCTGTTAAGACCAAAATAAACTTATTTGGTTTAGATGGTGTCAAGCATGTGTGGCGGCAATCAGTTGAGGAGTGCAGGCAGGAGTGTCTTGCCTACAGTCAAACATGGTGATGGGAGTGTCATGGTTTGGGGCTGCATGAGTGCTGCCAGCTGTGGGGAGCTACATTTCATTGAGGGAACCATGAATACCAACATATACTGTGACATACTGAAGCAGAGCATGATCCCCTCCCTTTGGAAACTGGGCTGCGAGGCAGTATTTCAACACATCTCCAAGATGACCGCTACCTTGCTAAAGAAAATGAGGGTAAAGGTGCTGGATTGACCAAGCATGTTTCCAGACCTAAACCCTATTGAGCATCTGTGGGTTATCCTCAAATGGAAGATGGAGGAGCGCAATGTCTCCAATATCCGCCAGCTTCGCAATGTTTTCATGGAGGAGTGAAAGAGGATTCCAGTGGCAATCTGTGAAGTTCTAGTGAACTCCATGCCCAAGTTAAGGCAGTGCTCGAAAATAATGGTGGCCACACAAAATATTGACCTTTTGGACACAATTTGACCATTTTCACTTAGGGGTGTACTCACTTTTGTTGCTCCTCACTTAGTTGTAAATAGTGTATTATATATTTCATGGGACAGTATTGAAGATTTGACACTTTAATACAATATAAAGTAATCAGTGTACAGCTTGTATAACTTGGTGTGCCTTCAAAATAACTCAACACAAAGCCCACACACAAACACACACATATATATCAAATATGGTGTATATACATATATATACACACCATATGCTGCTTCATATTGTGTTTTTTGGTAAAATAATTGGGGAAGCTTTTTGATATATCTTTCTGGAGCATGCACTCCCAGTACATACAATTAGGATTTTCAGATTTGTACTGCATTACGCTGTTTTGGACTTTTTGCTCAACTTGCTGATCTCTAACAAGGATCAATTTGAATTGGGATTTTCACAGTCTTCCTCATTATGCTGTTCACATTTTAACATCATGAGACCAAGACAACACCTTAGAATTGATAAACAGAATGCTCTCAGATGTAAGTGGCCGCGGAGCTAAGAGTGTCACAGAGTGTCATCAGTAGGTTGCAACAAAGATACAGAGAGACTGGAAGAGTCACAGAAAGGCAAAGAAGTGGACATCCTTTGGCTGTATCACACACTGCTGACCACTACATTTTCAAAAATACCCTGCAGAACTGGAAGATGAATGCCACACATCTCCAGGCACGTTTAAGGCAGCTGAGAGGCAACCAATGTCACATCAGATTATTCATAACTTTTTACATCCGCATGGTCTGCATGCTAGATGAGCTGACCACATCACTAAACACAGACATCACCTTGCATGGGCCAGGGAGCATCTACACTGGATGAGGGACCAGTGCTGTTCAGTGATGAAAATCGATTCAATCTGAGCAGAAATGATGCCCGTAAACTATGCTGTACACATCAAAGAGAGAACTATGCTTAGCCAGGTCAGGTACGCCAGGATGTTTAGCACGCAGGTCTGTGCTTAGTGATGTGGTCAGCTCTTCTAGCATGCAGACCATGCTGATGTAAGCAGTTATGAATGGTCTGACGTGTCACTTGGTTGCTCCTCCCCTCCCTTAAACATGCCTGGAGTTGAGTGGCATTTATCATTCTGTCCACAGGGGATTGTTTGCAATAAAGCGGTAATCTTTGCCTTTCGGTGACTCTTCCAGTTTCTCTGTATCTCTATTGCAACCTGCTGATAACACTCTGTGACACTCTAAGCCACTTCCGAGAGCATACTGCGTGAAGCCTCAAAATGGCAAGCTACTGTTGATCAATTGTAAGGAGATGTCTTGGTCTCATGATGTTAAAATGTGTTTCATTTAAGGTAGTAAAAAAAAAAAAAAAAAAAATAGAGAAGAATCTGTTAGAATACTATGATTGACAATAATAACTACTTATCTCTTGCAACATTCTAACCACAAATTGAGATTGACACAGAGAGAGCAGTGATGTAGTAGAAAGAGAATCATTTAAAGGGGTTGTCTCGTTAAAAGGATTGCTTTTTATGTTAAAAATCTTGCAAAAACAAGTCACTTTGCAATATATGTCCATTAACAGTATCATACCTATTCAGAGATATATCCTCTTGTATGGGCTGCATCAGGTCCTCAGGTCGCTATGGGTATAGACCTGTTCAATCTCTCCTGATAGGATACCAGCACTGGTTACTATAGCTACAGACCTGGTTTCTGCTGCAGCCTAGTAGAAGCCAGTAAACACGCCCCTGAGTTAAAAAAAAAAACAGAACTGAGGTAAGACGAATAAATGTAGTGAGACCACCCCTTTAAGAGCATGATTGAGGTTTATGAGCTTCTGTTCTTCTCTATAGAGTTTAAAGCTGTTCATTGAGTTGCTTTTCTAATGTAAAATGTATGATGTTAATAATAAAATTTTGTTTTGATTTTAATATTTTTTTTATAATTAAAATCCTACAGAATACTTTTTTTTTATACTTTTAAATAATATGTTTTTGTTCATCAAAATGTAGATCAGTTGGTCAGCCTTTAGTCAACATAAAGCAATAGCAGACACACCACAGGTCTCGCTGGCACCTGTAGTGCGCAATACAAGATCACTACCATAGTTTCTATTCACTGACATGCAGTTCTAACCCCTTTTTTTATTTTTAGCCTGCTATAATTTGTTTGTATTCACTGATAAGACTACGCTTACTCTGTAAATAGGTTGAAAACGGGATTTATGGTAGATGCTTTATTGGTTTAATTAGTTTATATTATTTAATTTTATATTAATTTTAGATTATATAATTTTATATTCATTTTATAGGAGAAACATTTTTGGGGATATTATAAAGTGTAATATTAATTTTATGCTATAAAATTTAATATGTATTTGGTATTATTTAATTTTATATAGTTTAATAATTATTATAAAGTTATTATAAGTGTGTATTATTTTAGTGGTATAAGTTTTGAAACAATTGATATTTATTTACCCAAATGGCAAATCTAGTTCCACTAGGACAACTTTGGCCTAAGGCAGACCACTTTTAACTTGATCTGGCTGTTCTGACAGTTATGTGCCTACTTTTGGCGTCCCACTTTTGTGTCCAATCCTACGAATGTGGTACAACACGTCCCCAGAATGCCCCACATCTTTGGTGCATTATAAAATGTCGAGGCAGGCAGGCTCGGACTGGGCCACCGGGTGATCGGTGATTTCCCCGGTGGCCCCCGAGCTGCTGTGGGCCCCGGAGGCAGTGCCTCCGCTAACCGGGGCCGTCTGTCGCGTCCGGTCCCTGAACGCCCGGGGCTTCGCAGTGTCAGTGGTGCCGAGCGCCACTTGCGCTCGACTCCATTGATCACCCTGGCAGGCCTAAGGCACTAGGCCTTAAGCCTGCCAGGTGCGGCCTCCAGCGGTGACGTAGGCGGCGCTGTGATGTCATATCACAGCGCCGCCTATGCCGTGCGCGAGTAGAAGCCGGTGCAGCTCCCTGTCGTGGTCAGGAGCGAGAGTGAGGTAAGTAGTTATGTGTGTGTTTTTTTTTTTTTTTATATAAGAAGGGTGGACCTGGCTACCTAATGATTAAAGGGGGCCCTGGCTACCTAATACAAATGGGGGGCCCTGGCTACCTAAGAACTAAAGGGGGCCCTGGCTACCTAATCAGTAAAGGGGGGCCCTGGCTACATAAGAACAAAAGGGGGACCTGGCTCCCTAATCAGAAAAGGGGGGCCCTGGCTAACTAATCAGTAAAGGGGGCCCTGGCTACCTAATGATTAAAGGGTCCCTGGCTACCTAATGATTACAGGGGTCCCTGGCTACCTAATGATTAAAGGAGGCCCTGGCTACCTAATCAGTAAAGGGGGCCCTGGGTACTTAATGATAAAGGAGGCCCTGACTACCTAATGATTAAAGGGGGCCCTGGCTACCTAATCAGTAAAGGGGGCCTTGGCTACCTAATGATTAAAAGGGGGCCCTGGCTACCTAATGATTACAGGGGTCCCTGGCTACCTAATGATTAAAGGGGGCCCTGGCCACCTAAAGATTACAGGGGTCCCAGGCTACCTAATGATTAAACGGGGCCCTGTCTACAAAGAACTAAACGGGGCCCTGGCTACCTAATGACTTACGGGGGCCCTGGCTAACTAATGACTAACGGGGGCCCTGGCTACCTAATGATTACAGGGGTCCCTGGCTATCTAATGATTAAAGGGGGCCCTGGCTACCTAATGATTACAGGGGTCCCTGGCTACCTAAGAACTAAAGGGGGCCCTGGCTACCTAAGAACTAAAGGGGGGACCTGGCTACCTAATCAGTAAAGGGGGCCCTGGCTACCTAATCAGTAAAGTGGGCCCTGGCTACCTAAGAACTAATGGGGACCTGGCTACCTAATCAGTAACGGGGGCCCTGGCTAACTAATCAGTAAAGGGGGCCCTGGCTGCCTAATGATTATAGGGGTCCCTGGCTACCTAATGATTAAAGGGGGCCCTGGCTACCTAATCAGTAAAGGGGGCCCTGGGTACCTAATGATAAAGGAGGCCCTGACTACCTAATGATTAAAGGGGGCCCTGGCTAAATAATCAGTAAAGGGGGCCTTGGCTACCTAATGATTAAAGGGGGCCCTGGCTACCTAATGATTACAGGGGTCCCTGGCTACCTAATGATTAAAGAGGACCCTGGCTACCTAATGATTACAGGGGTCCCTGGCTACCTAATGATTAAACGGGGCCCTGGCTACCTAAGAACTAAAGGGGGCCCTGGCTACCTAATGATTACAGGGGTCCCTGGCTACCTAATGATTCAAGGGGGCCCTGGCTACCTAATGATTACAGGGGTCACTGGCTACCTAATGATTAAAGGGGGCCCTGGCTACCTAATGATTACAGGGGTCCCTGGCTACCTAATGATTAAAGGGGGCCCTGGCTACCTAAGAACTAAAGGGGGCCCTGGCTACCTAAGAACTAAAGGGGGACCTGGCTACCTAATCAGTAAAGTGGGCCCTGGCTACCTAAGAACTAAAGGGGACCTGGCTACCTAATCAGTAAAGGGGGCCCTGGCTAACTAATCAGTAAAGGGGGCCCTGGCTGCCTAATGATTATAGGGGTCCCTGGCTACCTAATGATTAAAGGGGGCCCTGGCTACCTAATCAGTAAAGGGGGCCCTGGGTACCTAATGATAAAGGAGGCCCTGACTACCTAATGATTAAAGGGGGCCCTGGCTACCTAATCAGTAAAGGGGGCCTTGGCTACCTAATGATTAAAGGGGGCCCTGGCTAACTAATGATTACAGGGGGACCTGGCTACCTAATGAATAAAGGGGGCCCTGCCTACCTAATGATTACAGGGGTCCCTGGCTACCTGATTAAACGGGGCCCTGGCTACCTAAGAACAAAAGGGGGCCCTGGCTACCTAATGATTACAGGGGTCCCTGGCTACCTAATGATTACAGGGGGCCCTGGCTACCTAATGATTACAGGGGTCACTGGCTACCTAATGATTAAAGGGGGCCCTGGCTACCTAATGATTACAGGGGTCCCTGGCTACCTAATTATTAAAGTGGGCCCTGGCTACCTAAGAACTAAAGGGGGCCCTGGCTACCTAAGAACTAAAGGGGGACCTGGCTACCTAATCAGTAAAGGGGGCCCTGGCTAACTAATCAGT
This sequence comes from Phyllomedusa bahiana, assembly GCA_025379985.1. NCBI lineage: Eukaryota > Metazoa > Chordata > Amphibia > Anura > Hylidae > Phyllomedusa > Phyllomedusa bahiana. The sequence continues at coordinate 58,062 of JAODAL010024997.1, forward strand.
AAAGGGGGCCCTGGCTACCTAATGATTAAAGGGAGCCCTGGCTACCTAATCAGTAAAGGGGGCCCTCGTTACCTAATGACTAAAGGGGGCCCTGGCTACCAAATGATTACAGGGGTCCCTGGCTACCTAATGATTAAAGGGGGCCATGGCTACCTAATGATTACAGGAGTCCCTGGCTACCTAATGATTACAGGGGGGTCCTGGCTACCTAATGATTAAAGGGGGCCCTGGCTAACTAGTGATTACAGGGGGTCCTGGCTACCTAATGATTACAGGGGTCCCCGGCTACCTGATGATTACACGGGGCCCTGGCTACCTAATGATTACAGGGGGCCATGGCTACCTAATGATTACAGGGGGCCATGGCTACCTAATGATTACAGAGGGCCCTGGCTACCTAATCAGTAAAGGGGGCCCTGGCTATGTAATGATTACAGGGGACCCTGGCTACCTGATGATTACAGAGGGCCCTGGCTAACTAATGATTACAGGGGGCCATGGCTACCTAGTGATTAAAGGGGGCCCTGGCTACCTAATAATTAAAGGGGGCCCTGACTACCTAAGAACTAAAGGGGGCCCTGACTACCTAAGAACTAAAGGGGGTCCTGACTACCTAAATACTATCTAAAGGGGGCCCTGACTACCTCCAGCCTACATAACTGAGACTCACCAACACCTACCTACAGCCTACCTAACTGGGACCTAGTTATCTACTTGGGGTCTTTTTACCTACCCACCAGTAGTCTACTTATTTACCTTACTTGGGCCTACCAACTTATCCAGTGGGGGTCTGTCTACCTAAATAAGGCCTATCTAGCTACCGGGGGCCTTGCCCATTTGCCTACCTACCTAGAGTCTTGACTAACTACCTGGTAATATAATTGTGAGGGGAGCAGTCCATAGCTCTAGCATAATCTCCAGGAGGTTAGTCGTCTCTCCACCCTCCAACTCCTTAGAAGATTGTGCCTCCAAGTTATGGCTTGTACCCGTTTTCCCACCCCTGGGAAGTTTGTACCGAGGTGGGAAAAGGTAAAGAGGTGCTGGAAAATTGAGGATTCTAAGATATTTGTGTGTAATTTCTGCAGGGATGAGTTGTGGCCGGGAAAAGTCATCAAGGCGGTGTGGAACGGATGCAGAAGAAAAGGGAATAAGAACGACTCATGAGAGAAGAGAACGACTCATCAGTAGTGTTGAGCGATTGCGTTGGCTATCGAGATCGATCAATAGTCGATATTCGGCCGCTATCGATAAGGTTTTTCGATAGTGAGCATCGATTATGCGCGATGACCACCATTAAAGTCTATGGGAGAGCAACAACACCTTCATTATTACACCCAAACAAGGCTGGAGAAGCTGAAATTAACATCCACAACAGTCAAATGGATACGTGCTACATCTTAGCCAACACACTTAGGTTATAAAAGTCCGAAAAAAAGTCAACCAAAACC
>JAODAL010024998.1:0-59508 GCA_025379985.1 Phyllomedusa bahiana
GAAGGACTTATCAGAGAAGGGAACAACTAATCAGAGAGTCACTGCATATAACTGCACTTTTATCACTTATATGTGTGCAGAGAACTTGAATACAACTGGCATCTACCACTGTATGGTCACTGTTTGCTAGTAATATTGGTCATAGTACAATGGTTTATATTTAGTAATGGTATTTTGTATTATTCAGTCACTATGTGGTCGTGATATGTGGTCATGGTATGACGGCAGTGTTCGGTTACTATGTGCTGATATGTGGTGATATTATTCAGTCACTATGCAGTGGTGATATTTGGTCATGGTGTGGAAGTATTATTTAGCTCTTTTGTGTTGGTGATATAATGTGCAGGTGTATGGTGTTGGTGGAATTATTGGTAATGTTGGCTTTGGGATTCTGGTTTTGTGTAGCGGTGTTATTTGGTAAATGTATGACCATTATTTAGTGGTTTTATACTTAGTACTTTGTGTTATTACTTTTTGTATATTTTTATTTATATAATATTCAGAGGAGAAATATATTGTTAGACCTTTTGGCTCTTTATACACAGCACAATATTCTTGACGGTACACAGTTCTGTGTGGACCTCAATGAAAAATCCGTGCTGTAGTCTACATAGCATGGATTTTCTGGTTGTTTTTAAAATCTGCCAGATTTCGGCAGATTTTAAGTCAGGCTGCGTATTCCGCCGGATTGTGCCAAATCTATGACAAAAACAACAGTCCAGCAATGTTAAAATGCCATCAGATTTTGGACAGCATTTTAATATTGCTGTGTAGACACAGCCCTTATGCTTACCACCCAGTGTCCTGTTGCAATCAGTTGAGGCAGAAGCAGAAGACTTAGGCCCCATCTTGGTAACAGGTTAGCATAATATGTCATTACAGGGAAGCACACTACAGTTTTCGGGCCTGTTTTTATAGGGGGGGTACTGCCCACCTGAAAAAAAGGATCAGCTCAATGAGCTCTTTATATATTAGTCAGCATCGCAAGAGTGATGCAATAGTGTCAATCACACCTCCTCTGACACTAGGGGCAGATGTATGAACCTGTTTAGGTCTAAAACTCACTCTTTTGCCCACAGGTTACTATGGGCAAAAGAGTGAGTTTTAAACCTAAACATTTTCATAGATGTGGCCCTAGGTCTCAAAGGCAAAGAAGTTTATGCTTGTGGCCCAGGAGATGCTAGGAGTAGTGTCCTGACGTAAGTGGTGTGATGACCTCACGCCGCTTCCGCGGGACACTCGCTCCTGGTGCTAGCAGCTCAGAGGGAAAGGGGGAGAGATAAACACCTTTTTTATTTATTTTTTTTAGTCTACACACCTGCCTATATCTACCTAGAGGTGGGATATATTTATCCACAGGGGGCTATATTTACTTACAGAGCGCTATATCTACTTATGGGGGTATGTTTACCTACAAGGAACTATATCTACCTACAAAGGGACTATATTTACCTACAGGGGAACTATATTTACCAAAATGTGGCTATATCTTCCTACAGGGGGGCTATATCTACCTACCTACAGGGGGCTATATCTACCTATCTACAGGAGGTGATACATCTCCCTACCTATAAGGGGTTATACTGTATCTAGCTACAGGGGGCATACACCTACCTACAGCGGGCTATATCTACCTACAAGAAGTTCTATATCTATCTACCTGGGGGGGGGCCAATACCTACCTACAAGGACCATATACCTACCTACAGGGGCTCTATATCTGCCAACAAAGGGCATAAATATACCTACCTACTGGAAGGGCTATATCTCCCTACTTACAAAAGGGGGCTATATCTACTTACAGTAGGGGGCTATATCTACCTACCTCTAGGGGACTATATCTGGCTACAGGTGGGCATATACCTACCTGCAAGGTGTGTATATCTACCTACAGGGGGTTATAACTACCTACAGTGGAGCCTATATCTATCTACCTATGGTGGGGCTATACCTACCTGCAGGGGCCATACAGCTACCTACAGAGGCACTATATCTACATACAGGGGACCTATATATCAACGTGCAGTGGAATTGTGTATCTAACTACTAAAGGCTTATATACATACCTACTGGGGGGTCTCAATACTTACCGACCTACAAGAGGTATACACTGACCTACATACAGGGGGCCAATAAGCATATCTACCGTCTTACATTGGGCCAATATATCTAGCTATAGAGGTCTATATTTCTACCAATCTACAAGGGCCCTATACACCTACCTACAGGGGGCATAGATAACTACTAGGCTCCTATATTTCTACTTATTGGGGGGGGGGGATATATAACTACCTATCAACTTAATAGGGGATCTAGATACCTACCTATTGGGGACCTATAAATCTACCTAACTAGCCTATACATCTAACTAATTGAGGACTACTTACCTAAAACAAGGTTTACCTATCTGCCTACCTAGTTTGGGGAGGACTTACGTACTTTGTTACCTCCTATATGGGGACACAAAACAAGTCTAAAACTTGATGCACAAATATGAGCCCCATAGCCATTTTAGGGCACTTCTACTGTTAGAGGCGCAAGGGGGTCATTACTACTATTTGGAACATTAGAGATGAGAAGTTTGTACAGAGTTAGGAGCTGGTAGGGAAGTGATGGAAAAGTGAGGAGATGTTTGTTAGGTAAATTCTAAAAGAAGAGTTGTGGTAGGAAGAAGTCATCAAGTCGTCTGGGCTGGAGAAAAAAAAGGGAAAGAGAACAACTTAGAGAAGACGACTTTAGTGAGTCCCTGGGTGTAACTTTAATTACTTGTAATCACTTTAGTGCGTGCATAGCGCCTGTGTACAAATGGTATCTATCCCCGTATGGTCACTGTATGATGGTTATAATAGCCGTGTTATAATGGTTTATATTCAGAAATGGTACTCAGTCACTGTGTGGTGGTGATATGAGTTTATGATGTGTTGGTATTATGTAGTCACTATGTTGTAGTGATATGAGGTCATGATGTGGCAGTAGTATTCACCCACTGTGTCATGGTGATATGTGGTCATGTTGTGGCAGGTATTTTTTTCTAGTCGGATTATTGGTAATATTAGCCTTGGGATTCTGGTTTTGTGTAGCAGTGTTATTTGATAATTGTATGACTATTATTTAGTAGTTTTATATATAAAACTTTGTTTTATAACTTTTCATATAATCAGGCACTGGTTACTGGTGATGCAATGTGTCACAGCATAGTGCAACATGTTAATGAGGGGGAGGGGGGGAATTTCTTCACTTCACCCTAGGTGCAATTTAGCCTAGGAATGGCTCTGAAAATAGGTTTGGGGTGGGCCCCTAGAATTAGCTCTTAGGGTGGGTCCTAGGCACTCCAGTCCAACAGTGGCTCTAAAACATTCTTGAATGTTTTATCTGTGTGTTTTGGGTCATCATCTTGTTGGAGGACTCATTTTCTGTGATTGAGGCCAAGCTTTCCGACACTGAGCAGTGCAGTTTGCTCCAGGATGCCTTTATAGTCTTAATATTTCATTGTACCCTGCACAAAACATCCTGTGCCAGATGCAGCGAAGCAGCCCCAAATCATAAAAGAACCTCCTTCATGTCTCACAGTTGGTACAATGTTCTTTACTTTGTATGCTTAATTTTTGTGTTTGTGAACATGGAGCTGATGTGACTTGCCATAAAGCTCCAGTTTTGTCTCATCTGTGCAAAGGGCTTTCTCCCATAAGCTTTGTGTCTTGTCAATCTGCATTTTGGCAAATCTCAGTCTTGCTTTTTAATTATTTGCTTTCAACAGTCATTTACTACTTGGTCAACTTCCATTAAGTCCATTTTGACAAAGAAAGGAACAGATGGTGTGATCTGCCACTGATGAACCTTGACCTTGGAGTTCATCTCTCACTGGAAGTTGTTCTGGGCTCTTTGTGTACCATTTGTGTATCAATTTCATAAATTTTCCTCTTGTGGCCATGTCCAGGGAAGTTGACAACATTCCTATAGACCTTACATTCCTGAATAATATGTGCAACTTGTCACGGATCACGCCGCAGTCCCCTTCCATGGATCGCCAGCGTGTCGTGCCTTCCCGCTACTTGCCTGTCCTGTCCTGTTGCTTCCTGGGGTCCTGTGTGTGCACTGTGCCTCCTAGGATGCGCGCGCAGCAACTTCCTGTCCTTTATAGGTTACTTGTCTCTGTCTACTTTCTCTTGACCTATGACCCCTGGCTTTAAGAGGAAGTTCCTCCCTTTGCTCTGGGTCAGTCCATTGTTTGTGTGTTGCATTGCTGTTTGTTGTAGTCTCATGCTTAGTCCATCTCTGAGCTCCTGCCAGTGTCTCTGGACTTAACCCTGAGATGCTGGTCCAGTTCCTGTAGTCATTAGAGCTCCTGACCATATGTCTGTCGTCTCCTGCTGTCCTGTGTAAGCTGTATCTTGCCGTGATCCCCGTCCTGTATCTGCTGTGATGTTCTTGATGTATCCTGCCGTGATCCCCATCCTGTACCTGCTGTATCCTACTGTGTTACCTGTCCTGTTCCTGACGTGGCCTGATGTGGTGTACCTATGTTCCTGTCTACCACCACCTATGTTGCTGTCCTGCACCTCGGCTGTCACCGCAGGTAGCCACAACAGGGGTAGCGACCTGGGGGTCCCTGCAGCTAATTCCGTCCCGCTTTGCGACCGGCTCCGGTGAAGACCAGGGGCACCTTAGACTCCGCTCCCTGGCGTGGTTCTCCATATACCATCTCGCCTGTAGTGACCACAGTGGATCCACACCCAGATGTCAGCGGTTGGTGCTCCAACGTATGCTGTATGTGCGCCGCATCCGTTACAGAATGGACTGACCATGGATCCCGTCGTGGTGACCTCACCTACGATTTTCTGCTGTTACCTGCTGTCATGCCTGTCCCGCTGGCTCATGGTTCGTCCAGAGTGTCTGTCTGTACTGCTGGCTCATGGTTCGACCAGAGTGTCTGTCCGCTGGCTCATGGTTCACCCAGAGTGTCTGTCTGTCCACTGGCTCATGGTTCGCCCAGAGTGTCTGTCTGTCCACTGGCTCATGGTTCACCCAGAGTGTCTGTCTGTCCACTGGCTCATGGTTCGCCCAGAGTGTCTGTCTGTCCGCTGGCTCATGGTTTGTCCAGAGTGTCTGTCTGTCCTCTGGCTTATGGTTCGCCCAGAGTGTCTGTCTGTCCGTTGGCTCATGGTTCGCCCAGAGTGTCTGTCTGTCCGCTGGCTCATGGTTGCCCAGAGTGTCTGTCTGTCTGCTGGCTCATGGTTCGCCCAGAGTGTCTGTCTGTTCACTGGCTCATGGTTCGCCTAGAGTGTCTGTCTGTCCGCTGGCTCATGGTCCAGCCCAGAGTGTCGGGTTGCCTAGCTCATGGTCCAGCCCAGAGCATCCGTTGCCTAGCTCATGGTCCAGCCCAGAGCATCTGTTGCCTAGCTCATGGTCCAGCCCAGAGCGTCCGTTGCCTAGCTCATGGTCCAGCCCAGAGCGTATGTTGCCTAGCTCAATGTCCAGCACAGAACGTCCGTTGCCTAGCTCATGGTCCAGTCCAGAGTGTCCGTACCTGCTCTGGTGCCCCGTTTGTTTCCTCATATGCACCTCCTTATCTAGGTGTTCCCTATACTGGCTATATTAAGCCTGTACTTGCTTTTGGGGGTTGCCCCCATAGAAGTTGTGGGCCCCTGACCTACGTGGAACACTATTTTTGTGATTTGGAGGGTGAGGAGGGGGCTTTCAGGGGGGGGCTACTGTCACGGATCACGCCGCAGTCCCCTACCATGGACTGCCAGCATGTTTTGCCTTCCTGGTACTTGCCTGTCCTGTTGCTTCCTGGGGTCCTGTGTGCGCACTGTGCCTCCTAGGGTGCGCGCGCAGCAACTTCCTGTCCTTTATAGGTTACTTGTCTCTCTCTACTTTCTCTTGACCTATGACCCCTGGCTTTAAGATGAAGTTTCTCCCTTTGCTCTGGGTCAGTCCATTGTTTGTTTGTTGCATTGCTGTTTGTTGCAGTCTCATGCTGAGTCCATCTCTGAGCTCCTGCCAGTGTCTCTGGACTTAACCCTGAGATGCTGGTCCAGTTCCTGTAGTCATTAGAGCTCCTGACCATATGTCTGTCATCTCCTGCTGTCCTGTGTCTGCTGTATCTTGCCGTGATCCCTGTCCTGTATCTGCTGTGATGTTCCTGATGTATCCTGCCGTGATCCCCATCCTGTACCTGCTGTATCCTGCTGTGTTACCAGTCCTGTTCCTGATGTGGCCTGATGTGGTGTTGGTCGTATCCCAGTACCTATGTTCTGTATACCTCCGCTGGTTCCGTTCTGCACCTAGGCTGTCACGAGGTTAGCCACGTCAGGGGTAGCGACCTAGGGAGTCCCCGCAGCTAAGTCCGTCCACTTTCAGCGGGCTCCGGGCTGAAGACAGGGGCCCCTTAGGACTCCGCTTCCCTGGCGTGGTTCTACTTATACCTCTCGGCTTGCGGAGGACAATTGTGGATTCCACACCAGATGTCATGCGGTCGGCACTCATTGTATGTTGTATTTGTGAAGGTAGAGAGGTTTGAGAGCAATATTGTGATGTATGTTTAATTATGAAATCCCAAGCTCTTTTCTTCCTTACTAAGGCATTTTCCCACCCCCCCCCCCCCCCCCCCCCCCCCCCCCCCCACCCCCCCCCCCCCACCCCCCCCACCTCCCCCCCCCCCCCCCCCCCCGGCTGAGAGATATCCTTTTTGGGGAGTAAATGAATAGATGCAGCAATTATGAAAGAAGCTATGATGGTCTGGATGTGACCACTTGTTTATCCTGTTTTCGCAAAGATGTGACCTCCTGCTATTGTCTCACCTTTCCTGGAAGTTTCGTTTTACTGGAATCTGACTGAGGTTTTGGTGATGCTATCCCCAGAGGCTTTTTCCATGAGACCAACGTGGAACAATAAAAATGTACTTAACAGCTGCTAACATAGGACATACATCCCGTTCCTCTTCTCCTGTACTGAGTTCTGCGGCTTGCTTGATTAGAGATCATACATATATGCTGTGTAAGGCTTTGTCTTGTCGAACTGCTTGGAACATGAATGAAAAATTTGACCAGAACTCTTGTGTTGACTCAGTTTCTAATCGGCCGATACATGTTACCTGATCGTGATTTGGAAATACCGGGCAATAACGGGTGAACCCCCCCATTGTTGGTCAAATCGTCACCCCAACATTTGGCAGCCGCACATCGTGAGGCGTGACCTGGTCGGTGGATCAAGGATCCCCGAGGACGAACCTGCCAAGGGCGTTTGGGGACCGGAGGATTATCAAATTGAGGACTGCGCCTCGAAAGGTCTCGGTAAGTTGATGCATCTATTGCTATCTTATACACTAACGTAGGACATTTGTTGTACTCACGGTTAGTAGATTGCTTGTGGCATCTGGTCAGCGGGTGGTCACAAAATATGACGCGAATAGAACACTTTATCCAGCACGGACCACGTTTCGAACTTTTGTTTTGCTGGACTTCCAGTAGTTCGGATTGTCACAGTTGTAGTCCACGAACCCCTTTGCATGTGTATTTGGCTGCTGATATATAGGGGTAACTACTTGAAGTCTTTAAGGGTTAATTTTGTGTGGTGCGGGTGAGTCTTCCAGGTTATTTTAGACTAGTCTGTGCATTACTAGAATATTCAGGGGGGTCAGGGTTGGAACTAATTCACTAGGGTATTTGTTTGAGGACATGTATAAGTATACATATATTGTTCTCACAAAGACGGGAGGGTTTACGGTCCCCAACATTGTGCAACAAATGGGTGGGACTATTGTTGGTTAGGTTAGGGATCTTTATTATTTTGATAGAATCTTGTGTTGTGAGAAGGGATCCGGCACAGGACGGTGGCCACGGCTGTGTAGTCTTTTGTCTGGATTGGAGAGCTCCCCATACGTAGAACACCAAAATGTGTTATGAAGCTGTTTTCAAGTTTAGGCAAATGTTGCATGAAGAGGCAGAAAGACTGTCATGGAAATTCGTTTGCAGGAAAAGAAGGGAAAAAGTACGTTACAAATGATGTAAAATGTATCAGTGGTGGGGAATGCAAAAAGGGCAGATTGCAGCCTCCAAGTGGCTGGAGATAATAGAAAGTTTTGAGAGGGAAAATGTACGATAAGGGATGGCTGGAGATGGCCAGATCACCTCCGAGTGGCCAGTTGTATGCAAAAGGGAAGGTTTTGTGGAAGTTGAAGGCGTGGAGGAGATAATAATGATGACAAAACTGTTTGGTTACTTGAAAGGTGGTTGTGAAAAGTAATTGTTTGTGTTAAAGAAGCCACTGCGCCACCGCCCTATAATGGGGACGCTGGTGGACCCGAGGGGAGTGAACTGTGTTAGTGCATGTGGAACGAAAAATCCTGATTGGCCAGAGATTGTAGGAAGTTGTGGGCTCCAGACGTCGCCCCTAAGGGATAGTCCAGAACGCCCCATAGCACGCCCCTTTATACCCTTGGTTACATCCAAGGTCCAGTATTATCAGGGGCCTCCTGCTGTTGTTCCTCCCCTCAAGAGGTCCCTGTAGTCGTCACCCCTAGGCATCTGCCCCCTGCCATCCCTCCGCCCCTGCGCCGGTGCTGACTGTGGAAGGTGCCGCAGGCACCAGTGAGGAAGCGGAAACTCCTATGGGGCCTAACACCACTCCCAAAACTTTGAGAATGTCTGAGGGAGAGTGGATGACACGTTGTGCCGTTAGTCTCCTCCCACGTATTGGTCTAGGTGGATTCCGGAGCTAAGGGTATGTCCCCCCGAGCCCTTTACTTTCCCCCTGGGGCTGAATGTCCCCGGAAAGATGGGACCCATACTCAGTTGCATGTTAAAAAACCCGCACGAGGTATGTACTGTTTCTGGGGTCATGGGGATATCACTCTCAACGGGTGGAGTCATAGTTAACCCGGCCAACCCTCCATTTGTCTACCGAGGGGGATTGGCAGAGACCCTCATGGGAAAAAGATGTTCAGAAGCCCAACAGTTTGTGGATGGTATCTCTAGGTGTTATGGGGAGAGTAATAACGGGTCCGCTATTCTCTCTGTGAAGCGAGATCTACCCTTGTTAGTAATATCATTCCATGCTGTTGGGACCGGTCTATAGTGGGGAAGATAGAGACACGGAACAACTCAGCTTACATCTGCTATTACTAAATGGCTTTGGCTGGTTAGTGAAATAGATCAATCAAATCATGGCAATGCGGTTCATTTACCTCCCTCTTCTCTCCTACGGTATTTTTTAATTTCCTATTAAGTGACTGTGTTAGAATTCAATTACACATGCATGTGTGCAGTTCATAACTACACCGAGGGCATGCAATTTAGTTGAACCCCCAAATCCCCCTGCGCTGCCCCAACAGTGGTACAGCAAACATTTACAGCAAACTCTGTGATCCGAGTCCAGCTCGCCGGCCCGATGTATGTACATTCACCCCAAACAGAATAGATTGCCTGTCTCCGCTAATTGCAGACCCCATGAAATTCCCATGAAGTTTATGGAAAGTTGTCACGAAACCAGGCAAATCATATGGGGCATAATATGGAATGATTTAGAGACCCTGGTGCTTGTCAGAAACCTCTGTGGATTTCCTCCCTTCAATACTGAAGTTTCTGAACCATTGGATTGATATTTCTCTTTTGAGTTGGATTAGCTTTTGTGACCAGTCAAGATCTGGGCACAGGACTGCCTAGTGAAATACCAAGCCACAACATTGACAGGAAGTACAACAAGAGCCAGGAGAAGATGTAGATGTTTTTGCAGGTAGATTGAGCAGCAGTCAGGAGTGACCTAGGGTTCTCTACTCATAACAAGATCTCAATGTTCCTTGCTAGTGAGAGCCCTGATAGTTGGTTAGAGGATGACTCAAGGTAATACCTGAGTACAAGTCCGGTGCTTTATGGCTCAGAGTACAAAGAAGCCTGGCAGTGGTAAAGGGATTCATCAATTGTGGTCAACAGGATAAGAAACAAGAAAGGGGAATAAAGGGAAAGCTGTCAAAACTGTGATGGTTGAGTGTGCCCAGCCCTGAAAGTTGTCAGAGCCATGTCCCTTACCGCCAGCCCAGATGCAAAACGATAGAGAGCATCCTATCTGCTGGTGATGTTTCAAGTTGGCCATTAATAGAGGTTTCTCTGCCGTGCCCGACTTCCGGGCACAGCCTCAACATCAGATAAAACACAGACAATCTATAGAGGTGGGGTCCAATTGAGGGGGGTGTGGTCTGCACCCCCAGGTGACCCAATCCTTTCAATGGGTGGGAGTGGTTGAGGCCTATGGGGTATTAAGACTATTACTGTAGCGGACACCCCAATGAATTTTTGGTGGACACTGGTGCGGCCACCTCTGTTATTGCAGAAGAGAACCTATCCCTCTGAGGCTCCAGTTTCTCTGATGCCCTTAATTGCCATTGGGTTGAGGGTTAGACTACAATAAGTCGCCCTCACTGTACCAATTATTGATGGTCCCTTTCCTGACTGATGATCCGTTACCTTGTTTCTGTACACCTGCCCAGTTAATCTGTTGGTGCTGACTTACTTCACATGATCGGGCCAACATCCAATTTCTCCTCTGAAGGTATGGACTTATTTTCAGGATCCAGGATCAGAAGATGGGATCATTTTACGATGTGCATTGACAGGCTCTCCCTAGTCTGATGATGCCTTTAATACAAGCCTTCTTCATCTTTGGTTCAACTGGTATTTTCTAACCTCTCCAGGACTTGGTCACATGGATTCAGAGATGTTGCTGACCTCCTTCCTTTGCCACCAGTACGTGTGTACTCTGAAGGATTGGAGTTTCCTACACTAGACTTCACACAGTATCCCTCAAAGCTGGTCAAGATGGTTGGTACTGAAGCTCAAATCAGTCCTTTTGAACTCAGGAGGTGACTCGTCTCCTGAATCTCTCCCTGCCAACATCCTCTTTTCTGTGGAAAGAAGAAGAAGTCCAAGAAAGGCTACCCTCCCGCAGTGAATTTCGACTTTGGTGCTAAGATCTCAGTAGATGTTAATGCAGCCACCTATCTACTAGAGACAGACCAAGTGTTCCCTCAACCAACAATTCTTCTTTCCCCAAATGCAACCCCTCTGTTCTGCTTCCAAAGTATTGTTCATGATAATGCGTTATTCTGCGTCCACTCTTCATGGAAAGACTTGTCAGTTTTGTTTGCTTTTATCCGATATGCAAGGAATCCAGATTCACCTGGTACCTCGCATAACACAAGTGCTCAGAACAGCCCGAACCAGTTTTTCTGGCTAATGAAAGCTTCTCCTACAACAATGGGTAGCCAACAACATTGAAGTGACCTTCTTTCAGTATGTCGATGATCTATCTTCTTGGAGGAAGCCATGAGAATGATGAAGATAAATCTCTATCTCTGCATGCAGCATCTAGCTCGCCTCTTAACACTAGCGTAAGTTCACATGGTATTAAGTCCAGTGGTGCCTAAACATGAGTTGTATTATTTCTTAGAGCCACTGCATTTCCTGGTTACAAAGCACGTTTTCAGTGACTCGTGTGAAAGCCATTTCATCTCCTTCCTTTTCAGAATGTACTCAAGGACAGCTAATCAGAGTGTCTTAGCCTTGTCACCTACTGTTGGCTATGGGATAACGGACGCGCTTCCAGAAATATTGCAGCACTCTATGATGATAGTCCTGATTACTGAGGACCTGGTTTGTAATCCAATGCACCCAAACCTTATGTTTATGAGCAACAACTGGCCTGTTTCTATGCCTGACAGTACTGCGATATCGAATAGCTATCCAGCACTTGGACTTCCAGACTACAATCATCCTTTCAACCCTATAGTTTCGGAAACTAGGGGACATGCATCAGAGTCCTTACCAGGCACCAATGGGGCCGCGCAACGCCCCTCGGGTACTACTCATGCTCGTTTTGGACCCGGTTGGCAGGTCCGCCTCCTGTTGCTCTCAAGAGCTGTTTACATGCAGCACTGATCTCTTAGACAAGACGCTGGATATGTCTTGGGCCATGTATGTGATACTCCATATAAGCTCCCCATGATCTGGCCGCAGTGTGTTTTTTACATACTAGACTCTACCCGTGGCACATGACCTTCAAACAGTCACTGCGCTTACTCAGTGCTCTACTCTGTTAGCTTCTATTTATATTCGCGCCTTCAACGTTTGCACTGTTCTAATAATCCTGCCACCTTCTTCAACTACACTGGGGAGTGAGCGAAGAGAGATAAAGGAGGTAAGTGGAAGTACCAATATGGATGAGGAACTACCTATGACTGTATAAGCCGCCTGACAAGTGATCAGACTGCTAGCCCCATTCACTATGGTGACTGAGGAGATCTCTGCTGAACATGATCTCTGACTGATGGATCTGAGAATATGTACTGAGAGTGGAGGCTTTGTCATTACAAGGATTTGCAATAACCACAGTAGATGAGATCCTCATTGCAAAAGTCGACTGCCCCACACCTGTTACAGTCTCAAGTTGCTGAATACGGCTCTGGAGTAGAATAGCATTAAGTAATGCAAGGAATGACATGCAAGATATAGTGAGCTGATTCATAGTATTGCCTATGGCATGAGACATGACTGTTGGACTCATCGTGGAAAAATATGAGATTCTTCTCACAGCAGACGGGAACCCCAGTCAAGCATGACAGTTCATGTTCAAGGTCTCTAATTGGCCGCATTGATCTGCCCACATAGGTAGCCATCGTATATGTTAAGGCCAGGGATAGTCGAAAGACAGACAGACCGAGGAAACCAGACAAGCGGACAAGCCGCAAAGCAGCCAGCACTTGGTGTAGCTGTCATCCCAGTGCTGGTATCTGATTAGCATTATGGTAACAACCAGAGTCTCTAGAAGAAGAATCTCATTAAACAACAGGAAACATGGATAATCCAGCCTCTGATTGGAAAGCCCGGCTGGGCCCCTCAAGTATGAATGTTCAGATATACAACATTTGGCAACATGCAAGGAGATACAACAGTGAATCGAAAGATGGAGCAACCTCGAAAGAGCGAATTGTGGAGGTGCAAAGGCCTTGCTCTGTATTACCTAGACGAATGTATCCTGACATTGAGCCAAGGGCCCATGTGAGCTACTCATCGTGGAAAGACTATGGCACTCAGCTATGTGGCAGAAGTTGTAAAAGGATCCAGGATCAGTTCCATGATAGCAGCCTAAGATCAAGCATGTACAATCTGTACCCCCTGGCAACCTTTCCCCAAACGTTGTATCAAGTTCCCATGCGCATGCACTTGGTCGAAGCCTGGAATATCCCTCAAAGGTATTTCAAGTGGACCACATCCTAGATGCACTAAGAGCGGATATGAATATGTTTGGCTTTGCAAATTGTACATGTTTTCAGATGAGCAGAAGCCTACCCAAGGGCCAACGATAGGACCTCAAATAAAACGGCAAAGAAGCTGATTACAGTAATAGCTTGTCGATTTGGAATCCTCAGTTGATCGAGTCTGGAACAGGTCCAGCATTCTCTTTCTCGGTTTTCCGAGAACTTTGAGAAATGTTATGGGTAGAATTGTTTTTATTTCTCTTTTTTTGTTTTACCTATAGCTAAATGCATTGTGATTTTTTTTGAAATGGACATTAACCAAAGTGTGCAAACCTTTTCATTGATGCTTGTGATATATTCCCCAATAATCCCTGCCAGAAGGATGTCGTTCCCACCGCAGGTATGGACCTTGATCTTTTGTGACAGGGGTGTGTTATTGTGTGTAACACGCCCGTGGAATGAAATATTGCTATTACTGCATGATGTAGGATGAATACGGGGGAAGACTGGGGATAGCTCCTCCTAAGCTCAGGGCACGCAAGGACCCGAAAGGACGGTCCTTAACTGCTCAGGAATGACTCTGACCAGGGGACGACATCTGTGGTGGAGTGATACGATTCCGATGCCGCTGTTACCTGTAGTTCTCAACCTAGAGCACCCAGCCCAGGAGATCTATGGAAATGTATTTCGTCATTTGGTGTGTTTTACGGATCTGTTGAACGGTGAAGTAGATTATAGACTTAATGATATGATTATTATCAGACACATCACCGCACTCCCTACTGTACCCACCATATTGGGATATACAATCTCAGAAAGCAGTAGAAGAAGTATGTCCCAATCCCGCAAATTATTGCAGTGGGAGTGAGTGTTTTCTATTTGTTACACCATGTTGTCATCCACGGAAAAAATTTCGTGGCTTAGAATGGTAAAAATGCAACCGTCAGGGACATATAATCTTTTATAAACTAGTGGGGGTGTCTTGTCCTGTGCCGGCGCACTACCCACACATGGAAACACACCCCTATCTCACAATGTTTACTGCAGATAATGCCATGAGTGTGTTATTGTGCCTGTTTGGGGAAAAAAATATTTTAATAAGAAAAAAAATTTAAAAAATATGAAAGCAATTTGGCTCCAGTATGTATAAGTCCGTGCTCCCCTTGTAGTTTCTAATACCTAAAGTGAGTACACACTGTCGGCTGGCGTGTGGCTCACTGCCTGGGAATAGCATCCAACTTCGTCTCTCTCCCAATACTCAGACGGAAAAGGCATATATTGGGGGTATTCCCGGCTGGATTTTGCGTGCAGATTATACGACCAGTGGAATCTCGCGTGAAATTCATCACTGGGACCCTCCTGGAAATGTCTTCTGGTTGTTGGGATTGGAAACTGAGAAGTGGGGGGCCCCCCGGGGAGTTCCAGTACGCATTGAAGGTAGTGTAGCATTATTTAAGCTTTCGAGATGTCCTTCTAAGGCTGTACCCATAGGATATCCAGCCCCCATGCACTAGCTATGAAACATCCCAAGCTAGGAAGAGATACGAGACAGACCTACCAGTTTTAAAGGGAAGAGCCATATGATGTATTTTGATTCTATTGGGAGTGCCAAGGGGGGTCCAGAATCAGTTTAAGCGCTAGATCAAATTGCTGCAGCTTCGCTTACCTTATTCCCAGTTCAATTTAATAAGAATGTAGACTGGATTAATTACGATTTATCTATAAACGAGACTAAAGTTTGTTACTTACAGTAAGAAGATGGTTCAGAGAGTCTATGAAGAAATTATGGCCCACATATAACAAGGATGACCTACTGAAACCGATTAGCCGAATCGGACATGGTGCTGCGGAGAAAGGAGGAGTGTGTGGCATGATAGGGTGAAGTATGCTGAACACTATATGACTGACAACACAGGAGTGCAATGAAAAGATCACTATCGCCCTAGTAGATTAAGATATTCTGTCCAGTGGAGACTTTAAGGAGAAACTAAGGTGTGGACTATTCTTTTCTTGTTGGCCTACGCTGGATTGATTTTGAGCTGGTGGGCTGGATAGCGCGGTGAAATACAGAAGTATGTGGCATTGGATACTATAGTTATAATCTGGTGGTGCGTAATGTTTGTACTGGGTTGCTGCAAATTTCTCCCACTCTATCAAAAATCTATTGGCAGGATAGCTGCGGAGGCGCCCACCTCAGGAAAACCTCCTTATGACATCGAACAGAGCCTCTGATGTGTGATCGAAAGTAGACCACATTTCTGACATCCCCTCTTCTACAAAGACCTCAATAAGTATGAATCCAAGAGGTCAATTCTTCTGATTTGAAAGGGACAGATCTAGGGAAAACCTCACACTGTTAGGTATGGTCACTGGGAAGTTGCGTCGTTGAAATTCAAGCCCATTAGGGTGTGTTGTCTCTCACGAGCTTCATGAATGAAGAGTCCCATCCACCTTACCCCGCCATTTGTGTAGCTGTTCACAATGGTCTTGTGCTTTTCTCTTAGTTTCTGGATGGTTAATAGGGACAGTGTGCAGATTAATCTGGTCTTAGGGGGATTGTGATTAGGTAGAGAGGTTTGAGTAGCAATATTGTGTTGTATGTTAGAAATTATGAAAATCCCACGCTTTTCTCCTTATAAGCATTTCAGCTGAGCAGATCCAATTTTGTGGGAGAATGAAATGATGCAAGCATTATGAGAAGCATAAGATGGCTCTGGTTGTGGACCACGTGTTACTGCTGTTTCTCTAGATGTGACCTCAGAATAATTGTCTCCCTTTCCCTGAGTTTCGTTTTTACTGGAATAGATTGTGTTTTGGGATGATTGGCAATACCTGGGCTTTTTCCAGAGACACACGTGGTCCTATTAAAATGTACTTAACATGCTGCCTAAATAGGGGACATACATCCGTTCCGTCAATACTCCGTTGTACTTGCGTCTGAGCTTTGTCATTGTTTAGAGATCGATTCAAATATGTGTAGTAAGTGCTTTTTATCTTGTACATGAACTGCTTGGATACATGAATGATAATTTGATCCAGAAATCATGTGTTATGACTCAGTTTATTATCGGCGTACATGTTCCCTGATCGTGACTTTGGAATGTACCGGACTAAATCGGGTGACCCCCCCCAATGTGGTAAACAGAACCTGCAACAGTATGATGCGCTCGCATCTCGTTAACACACAAACTATTGATGTTTCAAGCATAAGATACATTGAAGAATGGTTGGGAAATGGTTTCTCATAGGCTCGTGTACCTTACATATGTTGGGTATAATTGCCGCTATTCTACTGAGACAACTCCTACTTAACGTAATTTTGTCACATGTTTAGTGTAGAAAACCATGAATACCAAAAACAGACATACTGTGGATACTTTTTCACCTTTAAATCAGCAGACTGACTGATTACAAGTTTGAAAACACCTGTAATGCAAACTGCTGGATACAACTTAGTTTAACATGTCCCCATGGTCAAATTATTTTCATTCTTTTCTAGGGGTACTATCATTTTTGTCCAGGCCAGTTTCAGAGAGGTATTTGCAGAGAGCAAGAAGATGTGCAGTTTGCTCTGCTCTTTTGCAATACTTCTCTTGCAATGCTTATACTTTGTGCTTGTGTATGCTGTGCGCCTTTAGGCCACCAGCTTTATACTCTACTACCACCAGATTACTTTTCCTACAGTGTGCCCATTAAAGTTACATTCTTAGTTCTGATTCCTAAACGTGAATTGTTCAAGGAAGACTGAAACGTTCACATTCAATTCATGTTTCATCAGACATTCTGGATTCATTACGACAACAATTAAACTATATGTGTAATGTGATTTAACGGCACCGTACACACTGTATTAGAATATACATAATTCACTTGAAACACAAAACTGGTGTGATGCTGTGGGTCTTCGTTACTTGGACAATAAGGACTGGAATATCCCTTCCATAGGCACTACCCACCATAAGCGAGAGCTGTGCATTGTATATGTTTATATTCATTTGGTATCACCAAAATCATACAGACCTGTAGAATACAGATATCCTGTCATTTACATCAAAAATCAGATATGCCATATAAGCTTGGGAACCTCCCAAATTTTATCATTAAAAAAATCTTGTGCGTCTATGTTATTTTTTTTTCACATTCACACACCCACTAGAGACGTTTTTGGGTGTTTTCCAGTAACATTATATGTTACGGTCATTGAGTTAATTAATGGTCATATAAGGGGACCCTAGATTACAGGGATAGCCTTAGCTGCTAAGTCCCCCAAGCGTCCCTGTCCTGCTTGCTGTCCTGACCTAAGTGAGCTGGCAACAAGGGTGGGTAGGCAGTCCCCTATCCCTGAATAACTGCAAACACAAATCAGACAAAGACAGGATGAACACATATAGCAAGAGTAGTCAGAAAGTATGGTTCAGACTCGGGAAGAGCAAATCAGACCAAAATGATAAGCTGAAAGGTAAGTTTCAATAGGCAGGCAAAAAGTGTCTGAAATTATTGTGAAAGCAAATGAATTCTTAGTTCATGCTCATAGCGATACCGCAAGAAATTCCATGTTTGTGTGATTTAAATAGGAAGTCAGGGATCAATGTCATGTGTGTGGTATGGTCTGGCTTCCTGACATTCAGGAACACAGCTGTCAATCACCACCTCGTCTTAATCACTGATACTCAGCACATGCCCTGCTGCGGACGGGTGTGGCAGGACCCTGTCAATCTAATTAGCAGAGAACTGAAGAGCAGCATATTCGTTCTGTGAAATACAGATATATTGTATACAATACATGATCTATGGCCAAAAGTGCATCCTCTGCCTTTTTCTTACTAACAGAAGTCTTGCGAGGGCATGTGCAGTCGCGGTCATGACAGGTCGTTAAAATCACAAGCTCCCATACAGAAAAATAGGCAGAAAAATAGAAAAAAAATCATTGTTATTGGGAGGCAAAGAGAAAAAGAGGAATTTAAAGATTTCATTTCAAAGGGGTTAATGCTGGAACAGCACTGGATTTAACAGATGGGTAACCTTTGCTTTTTAATTTTATATCATATACTGCAATTTGTTTAATTTGTAATAGTGTAGGACAACCCCTTTTATGTGATTTCACATATAGGATTTTTTTTAGCTGTGTTTTAAAGGATGTTTTTGTCATCTCTTTTTTTAAAAGAAACTGTTGTAGCTAGAGTGGCCGCTGAAAAAATACTAAGCATGCTATAATCGATGCCTTCTTGTTTGCAGCATGTTTTTTTATGTTTGCTTACTCTCGGTGCATTTTGGAGCTCATTTTATTTAATTGAAAGGTAGCATGTTCTTGTCATTGTTTTTTTTTCAGCCATTTTCACATAGGTTTTATCTTATAAAACACCAAAAAAAGGCATGTTAAAAAGGGAATTAGAAAACTACCCCCAAAAACACTAGCAATAAATGCATACAAATTACGGTATTTTTACTAGACAAAAAGGCCACAAATAACTATGTGTGAAGGAAGACTTAATGTGATCTTAAATAGAAATGATACTTATAAAGTAATTGGTGTAAAATGCTTCTCAGAGGATGTATTGAATCAGGAACACATTTCCTTCTTTACTTCCCGAAATACAATGATGCAGATGAAAAATACTTTCCCAGGTTTGCTGGAACAGCAAGACCTTCCCACAAAAAAGGGAAAGGGAAATTCTTGGTTTCCAAAGGGAAACATGTAAAACATTTGAAAAAGGGCTGTAAAAATGTTACATCCTACCACAAAGTCACATTGTGCCTAAAAATGCAAGCATTGAACTGAATGTGAAATTCATTTACAGGTTTGAGTGGAAATATTAACATGTGCCAGAACCTCAGTTAACGGCTGGTATTATTTTATTTATTTAACATAAAAATATCTTCACAAAGGATTACATATAGTGTTCAGTGCTAGGATTTGTACCACAAAGATCTTCTCAACAGTATATTCTCTATTACTTACAGACAGAATACAGATGTAGCTCTTTACATTATAATACCTTACTTTCCTTAGCTAGACATATAGTCACATTATTATGACCACCAATAGTTCGAGTAACGGGCTGGGAGTGATTCACACTAGTGTTCCTGTAGGGTTGTTACAGCTGTTGAAAGATGCATGAGGGTGGATCAATAGACTGAACATGATGATCACAGATGCTGAACTGGGTTCAAGTTTGAGGAATTAGAGGGTCTGGGGAGTACTTGGAAGTCTTGGTCATACTCTTCCAAGCAATGGATATTTAAATGTGTGACATGTCTCATTATCTTGCTGGAAGATCTCATGTGCCCCAGGGAAGATGTTCTAAGTCGGAGTGTTTCTTACCCCACCAGCCGCAGTCATCTTCATATACATGTGAGCTGCGATGTGCAGCACCTCTTTTCCCCGTCCTGTTGGCTGACTGGTTCTCACTTTTCTAGGACACAAGTGATGGCCCTGTTTGATTTAAAGGGCCAGCGTGTGCCCACAGTTTATGATCAGAATCCATTTCATCTGATCAACCTTGCCTTTTAAAGTACACTGCCTCCTGCATTCCTTGCCAGTTAGTTAGTGCATCTTGGTGTGTCTACCTGCATTTGGCTAATTCTCCTGTTTGCAATTTCCGGTATTTACCTTGGCTTCCCTGACTTATTTACACCTGAATTCATGATGCCTAACTTTGTGCATATGTCTCGTTGATTGCAACCCATCTGTACTATGTCTTCATAGCGGCCATCACCGTGAGTGACCTGGGAGTTCCCTGCAACAGAGTTCAAGCCCCCTTGCAGGGGTTGAGGGTAAAGGCCAGGGGCACCTTAGTCTCCGCTCCTCAATATGACCTTGCTCGAAACTTGTGGCTGACACAGAGGATCCACTACCTGTTCATAACACATGTCTTCTGGGGCAAGTCCGGCTGGCACATCTACAGTATATGCAGGCCCAGACCTGCCGTGTCTTTTCAACTGCATTCGCATCCTTAGGACATGCATACAGCTGAAAACTATGGAGGAATAAGGAGCAGTTGGCTCCTCGCCCCACCAGCTGACCACTCCTGTTCGCTGTAGATTTTGAAATCACTTCTACACTGTTTATCATGTGCCTAGTTTTGGTTGGATAGTGCAAGCGCCTTAGTTTATATAGGACATCTTGGCTATGGCTTGTATACATGCACATGTTACCGGATGAGATTATTATAAGTACGTGGGCATGTGCTTTCTGTATTTTACTGATTTAAAGTGTTTATGACATCAGCACAGCCTTTGTCAGCATACCAGAAATATATATTTGGTAAAAGCTTGATCTTGATGTAGACTGAAACTATTTAAGGTTAGGTTCACACTTGTGTCAGAACCTCAATCGAAAGTTCCGTTAGGTATGACAGAAAAAAATTTGAAGAACGCTGCACTATTTTTTACAGTAAGACAACAGACATCACAGCAAAAACCCAACAAGCCCAATTGGGGTACATCAGATGGAATTGTGTGTGTTGTTAAAAAGGATCTGGTTCCACTGACATGGCTTGTCAGTGTGGTTAGTTATCCTTGATAAAGCCATGCTGACGGCTATACACATTGGGAAGTTATCCCACTGGTGTTTCTTCATACTTCTTTTTCACACTTATTTTTTTTAACAGTTTTTGCCGGTGTGCATTAGATACATTATTGTCTTTGCTGTATACCTAAATCTGACAAGTGGAAACTTAGGGCGACATGTATAAAATTTGACGTTTAAATGACAAATTTTATTTGCATCATAATAGCATAGAATGCACCTGATTTATGAACCTGTTCTACAGGGGGTCATAAATCAGGTGCATTCTAGTACTAGGACGACATTTCTGCCTCAGGTAAATGACTTTACCACTTTAGATACGACATAATGTACTAAAATTTGCCGGAGAAAGGCAAAATCTATAGCTTTGTACGGTTTTAGTGCGCTCCGCCTCCCGAACGTCCCCCGAAATCAGGCGCATTACAAAGTGCTAGTTGCGCTTTGTAATGCGCCTGATACAGGCGTACGGGAGGCTTTTCAGTAACGTGAATGGGGCAGGGGGCAGGCAGCTCGCCGGCCCCATAGACAGTCATTATTCACAGCGCGTACACGCCGTAAATAATTGACATGTCACGCCCCAAAATTACGCCATGTGGATGGGGGCGGGGCGGGAGCGGGGGCCCATAGACCCGCCGGCCGATCGACTACCATTACTAGCGGCGCATATACGCCACTAGAAAATGACATGTCACTTGTCTCCCCCACGGCGGATTGGCCTAGCAGGGAGAGGAGACGTAATCCATAGTAGTCTATGAGAACTGTGGATTATCGTAATGCCTGGGACTGATTTCAGCCATATTGGAGTGCAAATACGGCGCTCAATACAGCTCAAATCAGTCCCAAAATAAGCCGTGTGAACGAGCCCTTTAAGTTTTCAAATAAATTAGTGCAGATTTTTTTTTATTTATTTTTGTTTATTTTTTAATTATTTTTTTTACAACATTCAAATTTCACACTAAATAACCTATTAGATTAATTTGTACTGGTTATTATGGTCATGTAAATACTTAATATTTTATTTTTGTGTAATGTAGGCACAATAACTTTTTTATCAAATATTTTTATTTTATTATTTTTTCTACAGTTTTTTTTATTATTGCTTTCTTATACCATGAAGGGATAACTATTGCACAATTTTTGTTTTAAAGTTAGCAATGTATTAGTATAGCCATATATGCTAACAAATTTTAATCTATGTCAGTTAGACACAGGCAGCAGTCAGGGCAGGACACAGTGTGCCCTGATCACTGGCTTGTTACATAGACAGCCCTAGGGCTACTCTAAGTCCTCAGGGCTGACTGTGGAGACGTTTCTCAGGCTCCATCGAGTCACCGGGAATACCCTATGATCATGCTGCGGTCACTGACCGCGGCAATCAAAGAGTTAAATGCTGTGCTCACAAAAGCTACTCCAGGAACAGAGCTGTGAATTGTAGTTCTGTTCCTAGTGCATCTGAGGCACCAGGAGCTGCAAAACCACTATTCTGCAGCGATGTTGTTTGGTGACCTGAAATGCCTGTCATCAAAAGGCGCGGGTGGTCGTTAAGGGGTTAAAACAGTTCTTTTTTTTTTTTTTTTGCTAAGTTAGTATTTTTGGTTAGTATATTAAATGAGTTGCCTCCCCATGCTGTTTCACATAGCCCCAACAATCTTCAGTCTCCTACTTCCTGGTCAGGCTGTGGGTGGTTCTACAGCAGTGACTGACATATCAGCTGTGCTATTACTAGCTCTTCCTGTTATAGTGACATGACTGCTGGAGGTTTATAATCTACAGTGCTCAGGACTACAGAGCTCTAAGGGTTAAAACTTGTCATTAACTTAGATAAACTAGCTCCTGTGCTACTGATAACACTCGGCAGGGAGTGATTCACTATAATTAAACAGCAGCATTGAGCAATGAAAGAGGAAAGAGAGCAGAGAGAGGTGGTTGATAACCAAGAGAAACTTGTGTACAATAGCAGTAGGTAAAATCTCCTTTAGCTCATAAACAAAGCAAAATCAGAACGACAATGTATTTGACAATAGTCTTAATTTACCTTTCAATACATCATAAAAGCTAATCATTGTGGTGGGAAAATCCTTTAAGTTCTTAACTATTTATTTGATAAACTGTGTGTTTTATATGCATGTTAATTGTTAATAACATCTAAGGTATTAACTTTATTATACTAACCAGTTCTCATTTCGGTATATACTAGTTTCTATTATTTTCATTCATATGTTGTTTTTGTGCAACCTGCTTGCTCATCTGGCGTGTTTAATATCTTATACGCTCTAGATTCCTCTAGCTACTTGTACATGGATTGTAAATTTGGCTTCCAGATGTGCTCTTGTTTATTAATGAAATTATGAGTGTTTTTTTTCTAAATCAAAGAAATATCAGATTGTTTTATGAATTAATCTCTTATGCTGTTTATTAATCTAATATTAATCTATTCACCTCCAAGACAGCTCTCCCAAGATTTCTACCATATTGAATTCATTAGTGCTTAGAAATCAATTATATACTTTTGAAGTTTTTCCATTGCTTGCTATGTATAAAAATAGCCATGGATAATTCGATTCATTCTGTAGTTAATAAAACATTGCATTGAAGTTAATGTTCTAATATTAAGTGAATGAATATATTTCTTTTGTTTCTCTTTGACTATCATGTCTTTAATGAACAACTTGAATTCCATTATGCAACATTCCTATCTGTATTTATCTGACTTTGCCAGTTCCTTTCAGGTCATTTCACTAAAGAAGTGAGGCCTTGTGAGGAAAGCTTAATAAAACATAAGTCTAAGTCCAGACTCCAGATGAGCAGATTTCATACAGTTTACATGTTGTAAGTTTACCATGGGTAAACAACTGCTATCCAGTTGCCCAAAAATGTGACATATCTGTTTCCTGTTCACACAGATGGTGGTCAGAGCTCAACCACTGGCAACATAGGTGTTGCAATCCTCTGACCTGAAGATATGGTTCACAGCTGGAAAGGGTCATTAATACAAGAGTTAATGATCTGTGTAACAAATCAATTTGTATGCTATTTAAAGTAGAGTAACTACTAGTACAAAAGGTAACGCTCTTCCTTTTACTTTTCCAAACTTTATCGTGGAACAATATTAAGGCAGCATCCACACGGCAAAGGACAAAATTATGTCTGATTTTCAATATGCAGCCAGACATGTCCTTTGTTATTAAAGAAAATGAATAAATATATATATATATATATATATATATATATATATATATATATATATATATATATATATATATATATATATATATATATATATAGCCATTACTAGCTATTCCTGGTATAGTGACATGACTGCTGGAGGTTTATCATCTGCAGTGCACAAGACTACACAGCTCTGAGGGTTAAATCTTGTCATTAACGTACAGAAACAAGCTTCTGTGCTACTAATAACACTCAGCAGGGAGAGACTCACTATAATTAAACAGCAGCATGGAGCAATGAAAGAGGAGAGAGAGCAGAAAGAGGTGGTTGATAACCAAGAGAAACTTGTGTACAATAGCAGTAGGTAAAATCCACTTTAGTTCATAAACAAAGGAATATATATATATATATATATATATATATATATATATATATATATATTTAATACATAATTTTTCTTTATTTGTGTCTTCAATTTTATTTTTCTACATTTTTCAATGCTTATAAACTCCAATTTCCAATTGCTTTTTAAGAAAAGGCAAAATGGGCCAAATAATGTTATAGGAAAATAGTGTACCAGTACGTTAAAAGAAATTTAAAAAAATATATAGTTCACATAATTTTATCTACACAGAATTGTTACCTCTTTTTACATATATGTGTATGTAGATTTTCATGTAAAAATAACTATATGCACATATACTGTAGATTTATATTTACATACTTATTTAAATATATAACTCTAAAAATATATATTTCAGTAATAACACACCCACTATAGGTGGGACCTAGAGTGAATCACAGAGCATCATTGAATTTTTTCTGGCCGCATCCATACAAAAATCAGTGCCGAAAACAGTTTACTACCTTTTCAGACCTGAAAAAATGATTGCCTTGTAGATCGGGCCGGCACGATGGGTATAGGAAGGTAGGCAACCGCATAGGGCACCACTTTATCGCATAGAGGAAGGGGGCACAAAGAGGTATTGAGTGGGCTGAATTTTCCATTGGGGGTGCTCTATGCCTTACTTGTTTGAGGCACCAGAATACCTGCGTGTAGACTACAGATCAGATTTTCTATTGAGATCTATGGAAATGGTTTATGGTTTTCAAACTAATTAAAAATCTGAAATCAGTGTTAAAAACAGGCTATAAATCCTTGCCATGTAGATGGACACTTAATGTGACAGCAAAAACATAGGTATCAGCAAACAAATGTGTACACAAGGCCACACAAGATGCTAATACTCCAGATATAAAATTATATCACATATTACTTTATTGATTAATATTAGAAACTGCAAGACATTAAAAAGCAAACATGATTCGAAGAAGAACAGTGGTAGGTCATAAGAAGGGGAGTAAATTATTAGATAAAGATAGATGAGCTCAATTCTGACACAGATGGCATGATGTAAATGTAACATGTTAATAATTATTAGTATATAGATAGTTCTAAATGACATATATTTGGGAGGTAATAAAATAACAAATATACCAGTCCTAATCTATATAGCTTTATTCAAGATAGAACATTGTAGGTTCAAAAGTCAAATAAAAGTGCTATCATACAGAGGATACCAGACTTATTAGAAAAGACTGAATATTACACTCAATTGCCTGTTAATAATGACAACCACCCATGAAAAGAGTCCCGACGCACGTTTCATGTGAGGGCTTAGTCAAGGGGCAGCTCAGTTCCCTGCTGTTACCGGCTGTAATGCAGCGGAGTAGTGGATCCACTGGACCGCTGCGAGCGATGGTACTGACCACACCAGGAAGCGGAGTCTAAGTGGGTCCCGGTTTGCACTAGAGCCCGCCGCAAAGCAGGATGGACTTACTGATTCCACCAGGGGCGCTACCCCCCGATGTGGCAGGCTTGCGGAGGCAGCCGAGGTGCCATGTGGTACAGAAAACGGTAGACAAGATCGGAGTCGAAGTCAGGCCAAGAGTTCGGGGCAGGCAGTGAGGGTTCGGAGTTGAGAACGTAAGCAGACGGAACTGGTACACGGGATAGGAAAACCGGAACAAGACAAGGCTTCCTCTCATAGGACAAGGGCGCTAAGGATTCGGCAACGAGGTCCTAGAGGTGGAGCTCCATATAGGATCAGTGGCTGGCAAAACCAATTACCGGCACGCTTTCCCTTTCAATTTGAGAGAGTCAGCGTGTGCACGCCCTAAGGAGCAGGGCTGCGCGCGCCGGCCCGCAGACAGTGATGGGGAAGCAGGAGCGTGGACCGGAAAGTGAGTGCACCCGCTTGTAAAGTATATATAGATAAGGATTGAACACCAGAATTACTTATTAAACTTTCTTTATTCTTTTACAGCACAACTTGCCTTTCTTAGTGAAACATAGCAACAGTAGGCAACTGATGGATCACAGCATATATGAGAGTCCAACTACATGTTTTACTTCCCTTGAGCTTTCTATATTCTCCTGTTTTCCTGTTTTTCTTAATCACTCTTTAATGGTGTCTCCTCTTTTTTCTCTTGTCCAACTGACTCTTCGTGTCTCCCGAAAAAACGGCAGTTGAGACCACTGGCTCCGCCTCCTGATTCTTGATTTGATGAGATACATCACTCCCACTTGTCAGTTTGGTTGCGCCGCACTCCACCACCAAACTGAACAGCTGATACTGTAACAGAACCACCCCTACACGCGGACCACACCGCCCACCTCGGGCGCAAGCCGGGGTGCAGGGGAACGAGTGCGGCCACAGCCCGAGTTGCGGGCTTCAGGGTCACTCATTACAATACCCCCCCTTTGCCCCTCCCCTCCTGGCCTGAAAAAATCTCCTCAGCATTCCTCGGTCCATGATGTTGTCGTTCGGGTTTCTTTGGGCCCGAACCCCTTTCAATCAATAAGGAAATAATGCTTCCCTCTGATTGTCTTCGTGGGCAAAATTTCTGTTACGGAAAAGACATCAGAGGTATCAGCCACTGTGGCAGGAGCAGACACTTTACGGGAAAATCTATTTAAAATGACAGGCTTAAGCAGGGATACGTGGAAGGAGTTCGGGATTCGCAATGTGGGGGGAAGTCGGAGTTTGTAAGCCACTGGGTTGATCTTTTTGAGGACTACAAATTGACCGAGGTAACGGGGACCTAGCTTATAGCTGGGAATCTTCAAGCGAACGTATCTAGAGGACAACCAGACCTTATCCCCAGGAACAAACAAAGGAGGCCGGTTGCAGAGCCTGCCGAGTGTCGCTCCAAATAGCCCTGAGGTCACGGACACAGGAGTCCACGGCAGGGACGTCCGAGGCCTCAGCCAGCGGGAGGGGTGGGCGTGGATGAAGGCCATAAACTACAAAAAAATGGAGAAGCTCCTGCCAACTCCGAATCCAAAGAATTATACGCAAATTCCGCCCAGGGTAACAAGCTGGACCAGTCATCCTGCCGGGCAGATACAAAATGCCGTAGGTAGTTCTCCAAGATCTGGAGATTTACCCTTTCCACCTACCCGTTAGTCTGGGGATGATAAGCTGAGGAAAAATCCAGGTTTACTTTAAGCTGGGAACAGAGGGACCGTCAGAAAATGGACACAAATTGCACCCCACGATCCGACATGATATGCCTAGGAAGACCATGTAAACAAAAGATATGCAACAAGAAGAGGGTCGCAAGGCAAGGTGCAGAAGGCAGCCCTGGCAACGGTACAAAATGCGCCATCTTGGAGAAGCGACCCACAATGACGCAAATGACAGTGTTACCAGCAGAGGGTGGAAGATCAGTAATGAAGTTCATTGCAATATGGGACCAAGGGAGGTTAGGGATGGGCAGAGGTTGCAGCCGTCCCGCCGGCCTGAGGTGGGAAGCTTTGTTGCGGGCACAGGAGGAGCAGGATACGACAAAGTCCTTAACATCCTTGACTAAGTCTTGCCAGGGGGTACCTATCGGAGATCCACAGGGGCTACGGTGACCAGGCGGTCAGGAGGAATGATGTGACTTGGTGGAGGCTCTTCACCCAAAATGTCGGAGGCTCGTGATAGGGCATCAGCTTTAATGTTCTTCTCTGCTGGACGGAAGTGAATCACAAAATCGAACCGTGAGAAGAAAAGGGACCAGCGGGCCTGCCTGGGATTAAGACGCTGAGCCGTTTGTAGGTACGCCAGATTTTTGTGATCCGAATAAATAGTTATTGGACGGCGAGCCCCCTCCAACAGAAGACGCCATTCCTCGAGGGCTAACTTAATGGCCAGCAAGCAGCTCATGGTCTCCAATGGTGTAGTTTTTCTCGGCCGGGGAGAAGGTTTTCGAGAAAAAAACACAAGTGACCGTCTTGCCCTTAAGGTCTCACTGAGAAAGCACCGCCCCTGCTCCCACCGAAGAAGCGTCGACCTCCAGGAAGAAGGGTTTCTCTTTGTCTGGGTGCGATAGGACTGGGGCAGAGGCGAATGCTGCCTTGAGCCGGGTGAAGGCCTCTTCGGCCACCTGTGGCCATTGCTTCAGATTACCGGACTTCCTCGTAAGGGCCACCATAGGGGCCACCAGCGTAGAAAAACGGGGAATGACTTGACTATAATAATTGGCGAACCCCAGGAAGCGCTGGATGGCCCAAAGGCTGACTGGACGAAGCCACTTCAGAACAGCAGACAATTTTGCCAGGTCCATTTGAGGTCCCTTGACAGAAATGATGTATCCAAGGAAGGGCAGACTGGTCTGATGGAACTGGCACTTCTCCAGCTTGGCATAGAGATGATTTTCTTGGAGACGACTAAGAACCTGGCGCACATGGAGACGGTGGGAATTGGCATCCGGAGAAAAGACCGAAATTTCATCCAAGTACACAATGACACAGGAGTATAGCAGATCACGAAAAATCTCGTTAACGAAGCCCTGGAACACGGCTGGAGCATTACAGAGACCGAATGGCATAACTAAGTATTCAAAATGCCCGTCTCGGGTTTTAAATGCTGTTTTCCACTCGTCACCCTCCCGGATGCGGATGAGGTTATAGGCTCCTCGCAGGTCCACTTTGGAGAAATTCTTGGCCCTCATAGGCGGTTGAAGAGTTCGGTGATGAGAGGAAGTGGGTAGCGGTTTTTCACAGTAATCTTATTAAGGCCACGGTAGTCTATACAGGGTCGAAGCGAGCCATCCTTTTTTCTCCACAAAGAAGAAGCCAGCTACAGCCGGGGAAGAGGACTTACGGATGAATCCTTTCCTGAGATCCTCCTGTATATAGTCCGACATGTCCTTGGTTTCTGGCACGGAGAGTGGATAGACCCTGCCCCGCGGAGGGCTTGTGCTGGGCAGAAGATCTATTGGACTGTCGTAGGGCCAGTGAGGAGGCAAAGTTTCAGCCTCTCTTTCGGAGAAGACATCGGCGAAGTCCTGGTACTCGGCCGGCAACCCCGGCAGGGGTTTAGAGGGCGCCGGCAGCGTAGTGGGGCGCACCGGGCGAGGTGCCACCAGACAACGGAACTGGCAATCTTGTCCCCAACGTGTGACTTCGCCAATCTTCCAGTCCAGGACAGGTGCGTGGTGCTGCAGCCATGGCAAGCCCAGCAGGACTGCCGAACGAGATCCTCTCAGAATGCAGCGCCCCTATGCGCATAGACACCGGTTCTTGCGACAACGGATGGTATCGCGTAAGATCTCACCACTTACAGAGGAAATGACCAGTGGTTTCTCGAGGCGGGCCATCAGGAGCCGAAGTTTCGATACCAGGACGGCATCCATGAAATTCCTGGCAGAACCGGAATCCAGGAAGGCAGGAACTTGGACACGCGATCCAGAGCTCGTAATGATCTGCACCGGCAAGGTGAGATGTGGAGAGGGACCAAGCACACCTAGGGACACCTCTCCCACGTAGCCTAGGTGCGAGCGTTTCCCGAACGTGGGTGAAGTGGACAGTCTCGCCGAAAGTGCTCTGCACTGGCGCAGTAAAGGCAGAGATTTTCTGAACACGGTCCACTTGCATGGGATCCTCGCCGGAGTGCTAAAGGAGAGGCAGAGGAGGCTTTTGGAAGACCGGAGCCAGACGAGGGAACCGACGAGGCTGGGCAGAGTCACGTTCCTGGCGAAGCTCTTCTTGCCTTTCGGTGAAACGCATGTCAATGCGTGTGACCAGATGGATTAAGTCAGACAGAGATGCCAGGAGGTCCCTCGCTGCCAGGGCGTCCTTAACCCTGCTAGAAAGGCCCTTCTTGAAGGTGGCGCAGAGGGCGGACTCATTTCAGGTTAATTCTGAGGACAGGGTGCAGAATGGCGTAATCCCCCACCGAAGAGTCCCCTGACGCAGATTCAGGAGAGCGGTCTCAGCGGAAGACGCTCGCTCAGGTTCCTCGAAGACACACCGGAACTCCCTAATGAAGGTCTGTAAATTGCTCACCACTGCGTCCCCCCTGTCCCAGAGGGGTGTAGCCCAGGCCAAAGCCTTTCCAGAGAGCAGACTGGGACGGGCCCCTTTGCCCTTCAGACCGGGAATGATTGGCCATCAGTTCCACGTTGCATGGAGCACTGCGTAATTTAAAACCTCGGCAGAGCTTCGGATTCCATCAAACTTCGAGGGGAGAGACAGTTGAAGCTTGGGTCCCACAGAGGCCGGAGAAACGGCTGGTGCGGGAGGGAGATTGCCGCTGTGAGGCAATAAGCTGTTGCATCATGGCCGTCAGTTGATCCAACTGTTGTGCCTGTTGCGCCAGCTGCTGTGATTGCTGGGCAACGATGGATGTCAGATCCTCCATGCTGGGCAACAGCACCTTGGCGGGATCCATGGCCGAATTCAACTATAATGCAGCGGAGTAGTGGATCCACTGGACCGCCGTGAGCGATGGTACTTACCACACCAGGGAGCGGAGTCTAAGTCTAAGTGGGTCCCTGTTTTCACCAGAGCCCACCGCAAAGCGGGATGGACTTGCTATGGCGGGATTCCACCAGGTCGCTAACCCTGATGTGGCAGGCTTGCGGAGGCGGCTGAGGTGCCAAGTGGTACAGAAAACGGTAGACAAGATCGTAGTCGAGGTCAGGCCAAGAGGTCGGGGCAGGCAGTGAAGGTTCGGAGTCGAGGACGTAAGCAGACGGAACTGGTACACAAGATAGGCAAACCGGAACAAGACAAGGCTTCCTTTCATAGGACAAAGGCGCTAAGGATTCGGCAACGAGGTCCCAGAGGTGTAGCCCTATATAGCATCAGCGGCCGGAAAAACCAATTACCGGCGTGCTGTCCCTTTAAATTTGAGAGAACCAGTGCTCGCGTGCACTAAGGAGCGGGGCCACGCACACTAGCCCGCAGACAGTGAAGGGAAAGCAGGAGCGCGGACTGGTAAGTGGATGCGCCTGAGGTCGCAAGCCGGGGCGCAGGGGAACGAGTGCGCCCGCAGCCGAGTCTGCAATTAGCAACTGACACCAGCCTTCTATGTAGCTGAATTATTGAGTAATCCCACTACATAGAACATTACCCGCACCATGACATATGGATGGGTCATGTGTCAGAAAGGGATTAAAGGAGGTTTTCTCACCAATCAGTTTCACAGAGCCCCAACTAGCATTAAACTCACACATCCTGTACAGGCTGTGGATCTATAGGAGTGATTGACACACCAGCTGCTGTTCCTAGCTATTCCTGTTATGGTGACAGGACTGCAGGAGATTTATAACATTTATTATACAAGGTTATAGAGCTCTAAAGAGGGAAAGCTTCTTATTTAGTTAAGTAAACAAATTCCATTGCTAGAGATAAGTCTCAACTTGGAGCAATGAAAGATAAGAGAGCAGGATAAGGTGGCGAGAGATGGTCAGTAACCAGAAAAACTTGTGTGTTCTTAGAGGAGATATAATCTTCTTTATCTCCTGACCAAAGCAGAATCAACAAAGCAATGGATTTAGTAATAGTCTTCATTTACCTTTCCCTACATGTTAAAAGCTAATCATTGTAGTGACAAAATCTCTTTAATGACAAATAATAGGTTCCTGCTTGTTGATTCTTAAATTTTGAAGACACTCTGAACCCTGTCTTACTTTTTTGGACTCGAAAGCTTTGGAGAACTTTATTGAGTATTTTTTAGCTAAGAGACTCCAGTCTCTCCAGGAACCTCCATGTGTTCACATCCAGGACTGGGACAAGGTATTCTGGTGGCCTAGGCAAATAATTCATATAGTGCCCCCAATGGGGATGAAGTGGTACCTTAGGCGGTCGCCTACTCTTGCCTACCTGTTGTGTCAGCCCTGCTTACATTTGATAAAGGATAACCTATTCACCAGGGATGTCAGTCACCATATGATTCTAGTCCGACTTCAAGTGGGAGGTGTACATAATGAGTTTTCCTTCCTAGTCCTTCATCATCCCAGTAGTCTGGTGCGTTTTTAATTACTGACATATGTTGAGCATAGCCAGCTGCATCCCATGTGCAGAGTGCACGGACCACTGCTGAAGCCTTGCAGCAGTAACGTAATAGCAGAGGATGGTTCAGCACGATCCAATGTAGAATAAAATCATCCAAGGTTTATTGAAAAATTGCAAACATAAAATCAACGAAATATGCATATGCATAGGTGATCAGCATAGGTAGCGGTAGTCCCCGACATGTGGAGCTCTTACAGGCTGACGCTTTTCGGGCTTAGAGTGCGCCCTTAGTCATAGCACTACCAAAGACATCTAACAGTATCCTATATATAAGAACAAAACTATTCACAAATTGATTAAAGATGTAAATTACCTGTTGACGCATAGAGGGGTGCGCACATTGCCGCGAGTTGTCCAGCGTGTACCATGGAGATCGCATCCCGGAAACCCGAGAACGTAATTCCGGACATGCGCAGTGACTACAATGAGGCACTGCCTGGTAAGGGAAAAACCGCTGCGCGTGCGCACCAACATCCAGGCGAACAGGCTGGTAAACACAAAGACAGATACTTGGTGAAAAAGCAGAAGAGTAAGAAAGTACAAATTTGAGAGGTTATTAAGTATGTAATATGTGATACAACTATCTCAATTAATAATAACATAATGATTCCCTTCTAATATTAAGACCTTGTGGTGAAGTTGTATTTAAAAAAAATAATCCAGTGTGCTTCTCTATTACGTAGTTGTCGCACAATGTCACCTCCTCTAATTGGTCTACTTACTCTTTCTAGTGCTCTTACTTTTAACATGCTACAGTCTGAATTATGTTTTTGTATAAAATGCCTTGTAAGGCCAGATTTATTTCTATCCCATAGATTTGTGACTTCATTCACATGTTCTAAAAATCTGGTCTTAAGTTTTCTGGTGGTGCTACCAATATATTGAAGATTACATTCTGTGCACCAAGCTAGATAGACAACATTTAGGGTATTGCAATTAATAAATTGTCTAATAGGAAACTTTTGGGTACCTGACATATTTTCAAACTCCTTACTGGGGCTCACAGAAGACACTGCCTCAAGCCACACTTGAAAAACCCTCTACAATTAAGCCAAGTAGAGCATTTTTTGTGAGAAACAAATGTGTTGGATGTAAGTAAACTAACGAGGGTTTTTGCTCGTCGAGGTACAATCTTACACCCCTTTGACAGTATATCATCCAACACACTGTCCTCACACAGAATTGGAAGGTATTTTTGAACAATATATTTAATCCTATTAAACTGTTCAGTGTGGTCTAATATTAATGTAGGTATATTGTATTTCGATTGACGTTTGTTTTTTTGTATAAATAAATCCCGTCTGTCTCTACATTGGATCTTATCTGCCGCACTTTGTAGTAATTGTTTTGGGTAGCCCCTACTACTCAATCTGGTACATATTTGTTTAGATTCAATTTCGTAGTCTTTCTGAGAGCTACAATTACAATCCCCAGTGGGGATAGATTTTTTGGTGGATTTAGTGTGATAGCTATCGAAGTGCAATATTGTATTTCCTGCACTGCTCTTTCTATGGGTTTTTGTGGAAATAATTTGATTGGCAATACCGACTAGATGTAAGTCCAGAAAATCCACTGAGCACGCATTTTGTGAATAAGTGAATTTGAGGTTAAATGGGTTGTTGTTGATGTAGGCCACAAAAGAGGGTACGGCAGATACATCCCCTCCCCATATATTGAGGAGGTCATCTATGTACCTGCCGTACCACTCCAACTGCCCCAAGAAGGGATTATCCATAGAAAATATGTACTGCTCCTCACACCACGACATCTTGAGATTGGCTAATGATGGGGAATATTTGGCCTCCATTGAGACCCCTGTAAGTTGCAGATAATATTTGTGGTCAAACATAAAGTAGTTGTGAACCATCAAAAACTTGACCACATCCACAATGTACAGTTGGAGGTCCGACGTGTAGCCACTGTACTTAGATAGATGGTACTGGAGTGCTGTAATTGCTACTTTGTGAGGGATGCTGGTGTACAGCGACTCCACGTCGCAGGTAATCCAATTGAATTTGTCTGTCCAGACAAAATTACCTACAGCTAACAAGACATCGCGCGTATCCTGTAGAAACCCTGTGACCCGTCTGACCAAGGGCTGCAAGAGGGAGTTTACCCGTTAACATAGCCTTTCTGTGATACAATTTCCGCCGGACACTATCGGTCTCATGGGGGGGGGTCTAAAAGATTTTTGTGAATCTTGGGGACACCATAGATTACTGGTATTACAGGAAACTTGTTAATGATGTACTCAGCCTGTTTTTGGTTTAGGGTACCTAGTTGAAGTCCTTCCTCTATTAATTTATGTACTTTGGCATTAAATTTAATTGTTGGATTGCTGGGTAATTGCTAGTACGTGGCTGTATCTGATAATAGATTAAGCATAGCCGCATGATATTTGGCTTTGTCCATGATAACTACCATGCCCCCCTTGTCTGCCATTCTAATTTCGATGTTATCTGCAGATTTCAAAGCTATCTTTTGTTTGCCCGTGAGGTTAGACATATATCTCCATGGTACACGCTGGACAACTCGCGGCAGTGTGCGCACCCCTCTATGCGTCAACAGGTAATTTACATCTTTAATCAATTTGTGAATAGTTTTGTTCTTATATATAGGATACTTTTAGATGTCTTTGGTAGTGCTATGACTAAGGGCGCACTCTAAGCCCGAAACGCGTCAGCCTGTAACAGCTCCACATGTCGGGGACTACCACTACCTATGCTGATCACCTATGCATATGCATATTTCGTTGATTTTATTTTTCCAATTTTTCAATAAACCTTGGATGATTTTATTCTACATTGGATCGTGATGGACCATCCACTGTTCTTCTCTGCTTTTTTAATTACCCTGGATCAGGTGACACATGCTTTCTGTAGACTGTTCCTCTGCTCAGATTGTGCTACCATCAAGACCTGGATCACACTAAGGCTGAATCCATACAGCATCACACAAAAACTGTTGGAAAGTCTACCATTTTTTTCCTGATGCACAACCACATTTTTTTGTCACTGTATTTGCAAATACACAGTCGGTTCTTGTTTTTTTGCCGTTGGCCCATATAATTGAAAGTATAGTATCATGACCATTTTGTCCATTGCATAAAACAGGCAAGTTTTCAGCTACAGTGTGATGTTGGGCTAGGTTGAGTTGAGTTGTCTGAAAGTGTGGGCTGCAAGATGAGAAGTTGGTGTGCCAGCAGCAAGAAATTGTCAGCTGAAAGTATTGCTTGAATAATAGAGCAAGCGCATACAACTGTTGTATGAAGACTAGAATGTGCTCCATGCAGTTCCTACTTGGAGTGAACTCTTATACAGTCAGCCTCTGCATTGGAAAGAGGTGCAGGAAAAAAAGATGAGGATAATCAGTAGTGTGCCCACTTGTGTGTCAGGTGACAACAGCCATAGAAGTGACAGAGATGAAGGCCAAGAGACAAGTGTGAAGAACTCCTGGAGCAAGAGCCCACTGATATAATGAGAACCTAGAGATTGAGACTGTTAGAAAATCACATCAAAACTGCCAGACTATAAACATTATAATCAAGCCTTGTGTCTCCTTATGAGAACCTCTTAACTTATTGAACTTATATGTGTGTTCCTGGAACATAGTAAGCACTGTAGAAGAGACTGTGTACATGTCTTGCTGTGCCATCTCCTTCCAGCGAGACAGTCTCAACTAGACCCCTTTAACAGGAGCCCTTATGGGTTAATGCTCCATGGCCTTCATATTACTATACTATGTGAGGGTGATTCACTGTTAGGTGGGGATGCCCTTAACGGGGCAATTACTTTGCCTCTGGGAAGGGATATATAGGGTAAAGTAGGGAATGTCAAATCTTAGGTTTCTGATCTCTCTGTTATCCCTATACTAAAGGTGATAGTTCTATATCCCTTCATGCAATCCCATATTCTGTGTATACTATTTGTAATATTTTGTATCATGTATATTCATTTTGATATTTCTAGAAATATCCTGAATTGTTTTATACATGTGATTATGATGTTACTTTTAAATAGGTGGAGTAAGAGTTATATTTTAGGATAGGGTTTTTTTTGTTTCAGTGATATTAACACTACATACACCTGGGGTTTGGCACCAGTAACGTTTGACCTTTCTTTCAAACTTTTTTTGAACCAACCAGAAATGTAATTTAGTGGGAATCTCTAACACAACAACCTAGGCAAAGCCTTGGTGGTTTAAAATGTATTTTTGTTTGATGTTTTGTGTGTGTTGCCACTGAATAGATTTTGCTTCTCCAGTGTTAAAGTCTTCTAACATGCTTTATTGACATGTTTCCTTTTAAAGAGTCTTTTTCTGTAGTAAAAGTCTTAATCTATTTTAATTGTATTTTTAGTCGAAGAGTAGATATAAAAAAAGAAAAATAAGACTGTAATAACAGCGGTGGCATGATTGCATTATTAACTCTTTTGGAATTTGTGACATCCTAATATGTTCTGGGAAATTCTATTGTCTCTTAATGGATCCATCAGATTTCCATTTTTACTGGGTAAAATAATGCAACTATGTATGCTATTCTGCCCTTCATGAGAAATGAAAACCTGATGCAAAAGAACATAGCAAAAGTGTAATAAAAGCCTGTGTCACTGTTATACTAATCCTGCCTGAATGAATAGTCACCAAGTTAAAGTATTTTGAAACTTTTAGAGTTAATTTAGTAAATTGATGTAATACTTTAAAAAAAAAAATGCCTCATTGTTTAATTTGTTCTATTTAGTAGCAAAATTACTCCGCTTTGCAAGGGTCTATTTCGTAAACTATTTGTTGTTTGTATATGCGGTTAAAACTTTGTTTGCTACTAGTCATACTGGAGATGGGTTTGTGTTTGCTGCTGAGTTTCTGATGCTTTCTCTCTGTCCGAGACTACAGTTGTGCCTAAGTCTGTTGGGGAGTCCCAGCAGCTTGCAGTTGGCTGGAATGCATCTGGTCAGTCTGGATACAGGTTTGTGTCTGCTGGGAGGTCTAAACAGCTCAGACAGCAGCCATGCACTTTGGTACATAAGCTTTTTTTCAAGAGCAGAGTTCTTTTTTGGAGACATGAATGGTCTGAAAGGCTTT
The DNA here is from genome assembly GCA_025379985.1 of Phyllomedusa bahiana. Taxonomy (NCBI): domain Eukaryota; kingdom Metazoa; phylum Chordata; class Amphibia; order Anura; family Hylidae; genus Phyllomedusa; species Phyllomedusa bahiana. The sequence goes on from JAODAL010024998.1 coordinate 37,378, forward strand.
CATTTTATGAGAAATCTCAAATTCTGTATCAGTAAGTCTGTTTATGGAGAGTTCTGATTTTTTGTGAATATGTTGAGCATGATAGGTTATGGAGATCTGAATCCCACTATAAAACTTTTCATAGTGTCTGATTAACCGATGTGCCTAATGTGATGCAGATTAGTCCGTCATTTTGCCTTGCAAAAAGAGCAGACTGATTCACCTTTGTGCCAAATTTGGTGTAGAGTAGTACAACATAAAGAATGAATAGCATTTATGGCGAATGCCAAATGTTTTGTGAATGATGAGAACATTAGGTCCCAGAGAGCTGAAATGTAGTCTGAAATCTTCTAAAGTAACTTATTCACCTATGTGCCAAATTTGGTGCACCATGATCCAGTTGTTTGGCCACAAATAGGAAAAGATACCAATCATGGCAAATTCCAAAAGTTTTGCTAAAATGTCAAGAGTGCTAGTTCCCACAGAGATGAAATCTAGACTAAAACCTCTCAAAAGTGTGATTTACCTATGTGCCGAGTTTGGTCTGATTTGTTTGTCCATCAAGAATATACAGCATTCAGGATGAAAATGTATACTCCGGTAGGTCCAATACATCTAAGAACTGCTCTAAACTTTCAAACTGTCAAATTTACCCCATGTGCCAAATTGGGTGCAGACTGATCAAGTTGTTTGATTGTGCTCTGTTCATGACAAATTCCAATTTTTGCAAATATATAGTACAAATTTACATGTGCACCGAATTTGATGCAAATTGATCCAGTGGTTTGGCAGTGCATAAAGACACCAGACAACAGAAAACCATTTTTATTATATAGAGATATAGGTTTTGTTAATAACAGTTTATATACATTATTTACATTCTTTTTACCAGATGTGTCATGTTACCAGGAAGCTTTAGGGCTTGTCCCCATGGCAGAATTTTCGGTCAGATTTACAGTCGGTCTTCAGATTTGAAAGCCATCTGTAAACCGGCTGTCAACCATCCTGATAGACTTTAATAGAAAATCCGTTCAGCAATCCACACTGCATGGATTTTCTGCCGGACGTTTTTTTACACTGGCGGCAGTCCCAAAAACTTAGAACATGTTCATTCTTCCACCCTGTTTTCGGTGGTTGAGGGGGGCGAGCGAATCTGCAAACCCTGGACAGAACCGTCCCCCAAAACCACAGAAAAGATTTAAAAATACCGTCCGGATTCTTTATTCAGAACCTGGTCGGTATTTGCATACGGCCGTGTGGACGCACCATTAAGTTCTCCTTCCAATTACAAATACCAAACCACACAATTGTTGCATTTTGCATTATGTTGTTTTTTTTATTATTTTTTATTTTATTGCACAAATACTACAAACATGTATAAATATAGATTGGAAATGCTCCTAATGTGTTCCTGTCAGGGAGATTCAATGAATATTTTGCCTGCAAACATAATGGAATGAACTATTTTGACTGTCACAGCAGGGACTTTGTCTATGTTTTTAGACCTTCTAGGACCAACAACTTACTTTCCAGCAGTGCCTAAATTATTTTTTTAATTCCATATTTTCCTGAAATATTCCTGTTATGACTACAGACAGTGTGGCCCAATAAAATTAAATCTGTTTCCTGCTGACCTTGTGTGTATGATCTCTTGCCAAACATTATAGGCAGTCTACTTGAACTCTGCTTTCTGAAGAGTAGTGACACATTTAATCATGAAATCCTTGTGAGGATGAAAGTCTGCAAATGAGCCAGTGAGAATGCATCAAAGGATGACAGTTGTGTGACTGTAAGCCCAATGCTTATATCCTGCCAGGTAATTAAAAGGGTACCCTGATTATGTTGTAAGAGCAAAATGAACCATGGACAGCTAAGAATCAGTGATTCTTAGGTCTTCCAATTCTCCTTTAAAATTATTAGACTGTTTTAATGTTTAGCACCTGAACAAAAGATTGTGAGAAGGGGGTACCAAATGTGGAAAAAGAATGATTTAAAACAATACATTTAAGTGTTCCAGCTGAAATGTAACCATACTTCTGTATTTATATGTTGTTTTTTCTGACTTACATGTATACATAACAATTGAAACATTGTTTTATGTAGTTTTTTATTTTTTGAAAATTCTAATAAAGATATTTACAGAAAGGAAAAAAACATAACAAGAAGCTACATTCTGAGTGTAGTCGGCAGTGTCGACATATATAGATATTATATATATAAAAATAAAATATATATATATATATATATATATATATATCTGTATTCAGACTTTAGTGGATCTGACTTTAAATACTTATCGTGTGGACAGAGCCTTACAGCTGCTAAGACGATGATATTGTAACATTGAATTTATTATTTTCAATGCATTAATTCAGCTCCTTACACAGTTACCTGGTCATAAACCGCCAATTTGCATGAAAGTAGCTTATCTTTAACATCACTCTTAACATTGTTACAAGACACCCAACAACACTTGAACAAGGCAACATCCACTGTTTAGTGTCCGTAAATGTTCAACAAGTAACAAAATATGTTAAAGGGTGCAATTTTTTTTTATCAGTGGAGGAATTCAACAACACATCTTTGTTTGATACACACTTTGATATCAGATGTAATTTTGTCAAAAAGTAGCACAGCAACAAAATTGAATGGATATTGTCTAGTATTGTATCTGTACTCTGTTGGGAACTGCTATCTAAACCTTTGTTTTTTGCCAGTATAGGAGGCATGAGATGTCAACATTACTGTTGAGCACAGAAGGATGCAGGGCAGCCTGCCAATGAAGTAGTATCTGTGTCACCAGTAGGTTGTAACACCAGTATGGTGCAATGTACTGTACATAATTGTGTGATTGACACCCTATATATTTTTTTTATTTTTGTGCAGGTATTATATTAACCCCCTAACGACCCTGGATATAAGTACGTCCCAGGGTCACTAAGGGGCTTTGCAGGAGGATCGCTTCGCGATCCCATCACACAGCTGCCGGGTGTTAGTACAGCTCACCCGCGCTGTTTAACCGGTTAAACTCTGTGGTAATGATGGCTGCGGCATCTAAATAAATGAAAAATGGTGCCCCGCACCACTCCTCACTCCGATCAAGATATCTGCTGAGTCCCGTCCCACATAACAGGATAACATTGCAGCGGGAAGCCTTGTGAAGGCCTCCGTCGCTGCCATGTTTTGAATTTCCCCACTTCCGGCCCCAGGCAGGAAGAGTGGAAACCGCCATCTTGGTCCACCCTAATGCATTGTCTATGCAATGCATTAGGCTGTATTAACAATCGTGCCCCCTAATGGTGAAGCACCCTAGGGGGGCTCAATGTTAAAGGAAAAAAAAATAAAGTTTTGAAGTGTGAAAAAAAAAAAAAAAAGAATTATAACATCATTTATCTCGTGCGCTGAACACCGTAGAAGAAAATAAATCCAAACGCCAAAATTGTGTTTTTTTGATCATTTCACGTCCCATAAAAATTTGAATAAAAGTGATCAAGAAAGTCTCATGTATTCCAAACTGCTAGTAATAAAAAGTATACTTCAGCCCACGAAAAATGCACCCTCACTGACGTCCATAGGTGTTAGTACCAAAAAGTTACAATATGGCACTGAGGCGCTAAATTAAAAAATAGAAAATGTTTGGAATTTTTTTATGGTACCAAAACATAGCATAAACCCTACATGTTTGTTATTGCCAGATGCACATCAACCTATATAATACAGATAACACATTGTATTTAGCGAAACTTGAACACCGTAAAAGCAAAACACCCGCAAACATGGCGCAAGTACGTTTTTTTTCACAATTTGTCCCACTTGGAATTTTTTTGCAGTTTAGTATATTCTATAGTAATATGAATAACACCGTTAGAAAGTACATCTTATCCCGCAAAATAAAAGCCATCATAGGTCTATGTAGGTGGGAAAATAAAAAAGTTATGACTCTGAGAAGACGAGGAGGGAAAAACGAACGTGTCAACAACAAAAAAACGCAAGGTCCTTAAGGGGTTAAGGTTAGAGATGGGCGAATTTAACAAAATTCGTTTCGTTCACTTCGCCGAATTTCTCGGCAAAAAATAACTTCTTTCCGAATTACTTCGGCACGAATCACGTTAAAAAACAGCTATTTCCAGGCTGCACAGAGCCTGCAGGGTGCTGTAGAACGTTGTGCCATGCTTAAATATGCAGAGGGAGTTGGGTTTGGTCTACATACAATGTTGTGTTTTAGTATGACACACACATGACTGCCGCCGCTCTTAGAATCGCTTCACTATAAAATTCCCTGGGCACTTAAGAGGGCAAAACTGACCAAAAAAAATCAAGGGGGAATGTAGCCTGATAAAGTCATGCGAGCGACAGCTGGAAAAAAAACAAGCTGAGGGCTCAGGTGGCAAAAATCAGTGACAGAGTGTGGAGGTGACGGCGGCAGCCACGAGCTTTGGGGGTCAGGAGGGGCCACAATGACTTTCTGGAGGGGGCAAAAACAGGTAGGCCACGAGGGGAAAACAATGACACAGTGTTTGGGGTCAGGGAGAAAGCCATACCCGCGCTTGAGGTCGGGACAGGGGCAAAATTGACACAGGGGTTTTAGGTCAGGGGCAGCACCCCACGGCAGCAGAAAATGGGTTTAAGGGGGCCCACTTTTGGACACAGTGGGAGGTCCACAGCAGCCCCCACGGAGCATGAGGTCAGACAGTGGCACAATGACACATTTGTGTAGGTCATGGCAGCGCCCCCAGCAGCAGCATGGGTCAGACAGTGGCAAAATTGACACAGGGTGTAGGTCACGGCAGCGCGTATGAGGTCAGGCGGGTGGCCAATGAACGGTGTGTAGGTAGGGGAGCAGCATGGGGGTCAGAAAAGTGGAAAAATTTTAAAAACCCCAGTGGGGAGGTCCCCGGCAGAGCAGCATGGGGTTTCAGGCAGTGCAAAAAGACACAGTGTTTTAGGTCCCCGGGCAGCAGATGAGGTCAGGCGGGGCACAAGGGACTTTCTGGAGGGTGGCAAAAACGGGGTTTTGGGCCCACAGAGGGGGAAAATTAAACCCCGTGTGTGGGTTTCCGGGCGGGACCCACAGGAGCGCATGAGGTCAGACAGGGGGCACAATCACATTCTGGAGGGGGCCCAAAAACAGGGTAGGCCACAAAAGTGGGACAATGATACATTTTGTGTAGGTCCCGGGCAGCAGCCACAGGAGCGGGAAATGAGGTCAAACAGGGGGCCCCAATCACTTTTCTGGAGGTGGAAAAAAAAGGGGGTAGGCCACAGAGTGGGACAAGGATACAGTTTTGAGGTAATGGCAGCAGCCCCAGGAGCAGCATGAGGTCAGACGTGGCACAATCACTTTTCTGGAGGTGGAAAAAACAGGGGTAGGCCACAGAGTGGGAAAGGGACACAGTGTTTTTAGGTCCCCGGCAGCACCCACAGGAGCAGGCTTTGGGGTCGCAGTGGCACAAGGGACACGTGTGTGGGTACCGGGCACCCCAGCATGAGGTCAGTTTAGGGGCCCAAAAGGGCACAGGTGTGGGTTTAACAGCAGAAAGCCAGCAGAAAGCATGAGGTCTGGCAGTGGCACAATGACACAGTGTGTAGGTAAAGGCGCACCCACAGCAGCAGCATGAGGTCAGACAGTGGCACAATGATACAGTGTTGGGGGGTTTTCAGGGGCAGCAGCCACAGCAGCAGCTTTGAGGTCGGGACAGTGGCAAAAATCACATTCTGGAGGTGGAAAAAAACAGGATTTGGCCAGAGTGGGACAATGACACAGTGGGTAGGCAGGTAGCGGGACACGGGAGCAGCATGGGTTTCAGACAGTGGCACAATGACACTTTGTGTAGGTCCGGCAGCAGCGCATGAGGTGGGGAAAAAGGGGCAAAATGACACAGTTTTTTGTAGGTACAGCAGCAGCCACAGCAGCAGAATGGGGTCGGGGACGGGGGCCCACAATGCCCACGGGGGTTTTGGTAACCCCGGGCAGCAGCCCACCCGCAGCATGAGGTCAGAAAAGTGGCCCAATTTATACAGTGTGTAGGTCACGGGGGGAGCCCGCGGCGATGGGTCGACTGGCAAATGACTTCGGGGGGTGTCAAAACAGGAGTGGGGGCCACAGAGGGGAAAATGACACCGGTGTGGCGGTCAGGGGCAGCAGCCAAGCGGGCGCTTGAGGTCAGACAGTAGCAAAATGACACGGGTGTGGAGGGGGGTTTGGAAATCCCAGCCCCGGGGAAAAGATGGTTGTTGGCAGATGGGGAAAACGGGTCAGCAGATGTGTGGCTTTCAGGCGGGTGGGGGCTTTCAGAATAGGGGCTAGGAAACCCTACTTTAACCCCAGATTTATTTCTCCCCAGTTTGGGTGAGGCTTTCATGGCTGATGTAGTCTAAAGCCAAAGGGGCTTTGGGGTGTGGGGGAAAAACCCGGGCCCGTTCCAGCCTTTTATATCTTGACAAAGGTCAGTCGTTTCAAAATTTCCCCGGGTGGACAAGCGGGTTCCTCCTTGGGCTAACGGGGCCCCCCGCCGCACTAAACCCCCCCGCTTGATGCCAACAGGGCCCGGGGCCCAGGACAGTTTCTACACTGCAAACCGGCAATTTGGCGGCCACACATCCATTTTGGGGCGGGCCCCAGTAGCCCAAAGCGGATCTTCAAACTGGGGGGAAGAGTGCTTTTCCAATTTAGGCCACCACCTGGGGGGTTCGGGGAATCCCTTCCGGGTCCTGCTGCTGCTGTTTGGCGATCTTTCCTTTCATAGGCGGGAAAAAGGAAAGCGGGTCATCGGGGAACCCCGGGATTTTGGGTTTAAAATGCTGTGGAGCGGGTATTTGCTTACCCCCCCCCCTTTCCCCCCAGAAACCCTTTTTGGCATTTGTGGGGTGAGCGTGGGAAAACCCCCCGGTCGGACCTGTCGGGAGGGGGACGATGCCCGCACTTAGGCAGGGCCCCAAACTGATTACGGAGGATTTCCCCTATAGTTTTTGACTTTGCCCTTCCCTCTAAAAAGCGGGGAAAAAAGGCTCCCTTTTTGGGGCCCCGGTTGCGGGGGGTCCAATAGGGTGGAGACCCAGAAGTCTTTCCCTTTGCCGGATGCTGACTATTCGGCGTCACTAGCCGGGCCCAATTTTGCATGCTGCGGGCCATTTCCCACGGTTTGACTCCGAGGGGTTTCCCTGCCTCCTTTCCCTGTATACTGCCCGATGTTGGGGGTCATCTGCCTGTTTTCCCCTCATCTCCACCCACCTCCCCCAAGTGTCCTGTCCCCCTCTCTTGTAAATTTGGGTAGAAAATCCATCATTTCCCCAGACAATGCTTCGCCCCCAATTTTCCTCCTCTTCCTCCTCCTCCCCCTCCATTTCAGTCCCCACCGGATTTTTTGTGGCCACGAGATGTGTGGGCCACGTCTCCTCCCCTCCCCAGAAAAGATTTTTCAGCATTGTTCCAGTACAGAAGCAGTGGAATGAGTTATTCACCCCCCTTTTAGCCCTGGCGACTAAACAAAAAAATTCGCCCCCTCAAAAGGGCCCTCAACAAAGGCGGTGTCACGAAATGAGCTCCCAAAGGCGGGAACTTCAAAGTTACACAGGGGGTTATTTTTCTGTCTGCCGGTTTTTTTAAAAAAAAATCGTTTTTTGGCCCCTTTCTTTTCATTTCGTCGGTCCAAAATGTGCCGGGGTGGAAATTCCAAAGGGTGGAAAAATCGCATATCAGAGTCTGTTGGGGGAGGCCGTTCTGCCGCTGCCCAATCGAGGAGGGTTTTTTCCTGGCTTTTTTTACGAATGGAAAAATGGGATGCACAGTTTCCTGGCCATTTTCGGAAACTGCTGGGAAAATCGGGGGAAAACTTCCAAAGGGAAACCCTTTTTAAACCGATTTAACACGGGGGCGCCCTGCGGGGCGGCCTTTCCCTCCTGGTTTCAGTGCGGACACCCCTGTTCCTCCCCTTTTTCCGTTTAAACCCTGGTTTCCCATTTGCAGTTGGCGCGGAAAAGCCACACATCGATTTTTTGCGGCATGACGCGGAGCAGTTCCTCCCTGGGGTGGGCTTTTATTCGCCCAGGCAAGCCAAAGGGGTAGAAAATGCGTGGGCACCGCTGTGCCCCACACATGTGGTATGAGGAGCAGACTTGTGGAGGGTTGGTGGGGGTTTGGGGGGGTGGAGGGGGAGGAGGCGGGACATTGGCGCAGGGAAAAGGGGGAGTTTGACAAGTGGAGGAGAAAGCGGCGTTTCCTGTCCAAATTTTTTGGGGTTTTTGGGCCCGGGGGGGAAGCAAAATTTACCCGGGGGGCCGTTTAAAAAACATGTACTGGCCCCGACCCTGTTAAAGCTCCAGAAGTCCGCGTGCCGTGCACCTTGGAAAAAAACCCATAAAACTTAAGAATGGGCCCCCCTTCGTTTACCATATTTATGAAGTGCGGTTTTGCCTTTTTGGGGAAAGAAATTAGGCTTGGAAATTCCCACTCGGCTCGGCCAAACCATTAGTTTCTTTTAAAGGTGCATAGTTTCCCCCATTTGGAAAAGGGAGGGGGCTGCAGTACCAAACAAAGGGGCTGGGCACGGTCGCTGCTGCACCCTTTGGATGGTTGGATGCATTTCTGTTGTCTCTTTTTCAAACGCCTCGCTGAACGACTGCTGGCGCCATGAGTAGCGGGAGCAGGGGCATCTGGGGGCCGGGAGGTGGTGTCAAAGGAAACAGTTTTCCCTCTGCAGAGGTTTGGGGGAGCCTTGATGGCTGCAAAGGCTTTCGTTTCCACTGGGCGCTGCGCTGTGCTGGGTTTCTGCGGGGGGCAGGGTGGACCACCCCATTTGAGCCCGTTTCTCCCCGGCCCCCCGGATGGGGACGCTGATGGTTGACGCAGGGGTGGTGCCAACGTTAGCTCCCTGGGGGCCCCGCTTCAATTTTTTCTTACAAAATTTCATTTTACCCTTAAATTCGGCTCCTCCCGGGGTGTCGTTTTTACCGCCCGCTCCGCACTGAGTGACTTTCTGCCCCCCGCTTTCCTCGCTGAACCCCCCGTGGGCCCCTACTTTGTTGGACCTGCGACGGGGGGTTTTTTACCCCTTTGGGGGCTTGGCCCTGACCTCACACTGCTGTATTTTGCTGATTACGGGCCCCCACGTCCCCCCTTGCTGGCTGCACCGCTGCCTGGCGCGCAAGTGATGCCCTCTTTTTCCCCCGGGCGTGGATAAACCCTTGGGCCCCAACCGGGGTCCCAAGTTTCGGTGGCTACTCATCATCTATTTGTGTTTTATCGTCACTGCTGTCCCCATCACCTGGTTTGGGTATGCAGAGGCTGACCCCTCACAAATGACCCCCCTTTCCACTTTTCAAAAACTATACTTTGCGCCTACTGCAAGAAAGGGGAGGGGATATTGGCCCCCTTTCTTTGCTTTCCAAGTAGTGATGACTGCCTCTCAAATTGGTTTTTATCCTCGCTATTAGTGGGTGAGCCCAGGGCCCCATAGTAGTCTCTGGCTGAGGGAACCCGGGTGGGGGAGGGCGGGGGTTTTAGGACGGTGAGGGGCGGGGGGGCCCCCCCCCTTTCCCCCCCATGCCAAATAAGGGTTGTTGTCTGACGTTTCCCCCCGACTCTTTGGGGGTTTGGGGGTTTTTCCCGATTTTATCTGGGAGGAAGTGGGGGGGACCCAGTCAACCCAACAAAAAACCCTTGGGTTTTTGTCAGTACCGGCCCCTAGATGACCCGCGGGGAGTTGTGGGGCCCCCAAACCCAGTGGGGCCCCTGCTGCGACGTCCCCCCTTTCTTTTGGGGTCGACCGCTACGGAATGTTTGTGCCTCTGCCATCCAGGTTTAAAAAGGTTTCCACCTCTTGTCTGACATACGTTTGTTCTACAATGTACAGACACTTTTTTAAAGAAAGATTTCTGTTTATGATAAATACAACCCCGTATTTGACGCCAAATTAACCAAATAAAAAAGGGTTGGGTAAACCCTTGGATATAAATTTCGGCCACAAAAGGGCAGGAAAAAATTGATTGTATGTGCCCTTTAAAAACTCTGTGTATTTTACTGGGAATTTTAAAAACACAAACAGGCTTAATTTAACCTTCGGATATGAATTATGCCCACAGAATTTCTTTTGTTGGGGGGTGAAAAACCAAAAATTTTTTTACTTTAGTACAAAGCAGAACAACGCGTTAATTAAAAACCCCGGGTGTAAATGCGCAAAAAAATTTAGCAGGGCCCAAAAATAATAGCTTTGTAGCGGGTTTTCAATTGCGTTTTTTCTACGCTACACAAAAGAGAAAAAAATTTTAATTAACCTTCGTTTTGGGGGTATGCAACAGGGGGAAAATTTTTTTTTTTGGCGGTGAAAAAAAACGGTCTCTTTTGTCACCACAGCACAAAAACAACGCTTAATTAAAACCCCGGGGTGTAAATTTGGGGCCCAAAAAAATTGAGCAGCAGGAAATATAGCTTTGTAACGTGTTACAATTGCGTTTTTTTGCTCACAACAAGAGAAAAAAAAATAATTAACCTTCGGTTTTTGAATTATGCTACAAAAAAAATTTTTATTTTTTTGGCGGTGAAAAAGACGGTTTTCTTGGATTCACAACGCCAAACAGAACAACGTTAATTAACCCCCTGGGGTTTTAAATTGCGCAAAAAAATTGGGGCAGCCCGGAAAAATACTAGCTTTGTTGCGGTTACAATTTTGGGGTTTTCTACGCTTTCACAACAAGGGGAAAAAAATTTTAATTTAACCCTTTGTTGGGAATTTTGGGTTTCAGGGAAAAATTTTAATTTTTTTGGGGGTGAAAAAGCGGTCTTTTTTTTGTCACCACAAACACAAAAAAAAAAGTTAATTAACCCCGGGTGTAAAAATTTCGCAAAAGAATTTAGCAGCAGGAAACTTAAATTGTTTGTAGCGTGTTACAATTGGTTTTTTTTTTCGCTACACAACAAAAAGGAAAAAAATTTTTAATTTAAACCCTTTGGGTTTTTGAAATTTTTGTACAAGAAAATTGTTTTTTTGGCGGGTTTTAAAAAACGGTTTTTTGGGGTCACAACCCGCGCAGAAAAAACGCTTTTAAATTTAACCCCCGGATGTAAAAATTTCGCAAAAGAAATTTAGCAGCCGGAAAATACTAGCTTTGGGAGCGTGTTCAATTTTCGGTTTTCTACGGGTACACAAAAGAGAAAAAAAAATTTTAATTAACCTTCGCTTTTGAATTTTGCTACAGGAAAATTGTATTTTTTGGCGGGGGGAAATAAGGGTTATTTTTTTCCCACAGCACAAAAACAACGCTTAATTAAACCCTGGAGGTTTAAAATTTCGCAAAAGGAATTTTGGCAGCCGGGGGAAACCCACTAGCTTTTTGTGGTGTTTCAATTGCGTGTTTTTTCGCTACACAAAAAAGAGAAAAAATTTAATTAACCTTCGTTTTTGGGGAATTTTGGGAAAGGAAAATTTTAAATTTTTTGGGGGGTTTTGGGAAAAAAACGGGTTTTTTGGAGTCACAACAGCAGCAGAAAAACGTTAATTAAGCCCTGGGTGTAAAATTTCGCAAAAAATTTAGCAAACCCAAAAAAGAAGTGGTTTTTTTGTATTATTTAAAAACCCCTGTTTCTTTAAAGAATAAAAAAGGAACGGTTTTGATGCCCCTTGGGGTATTTAATGTTTCTGTTTTGGGGCAGATAGCATTAAATTTTATTTGCACTGGGGTTCAGATCCCAAAACACCAAAAAAACAGAAAAAAAACATTTAAAATAAGCTGTCTCTGAGACAAGCTGAGAAAACCCCCAAAAAAGCTGTATAAAAAAAACAGTTCTTTAGTAATAATCAGCCCCGGCAGGCCCCCTTCCCCGATCAGTACAGTGAGAGGGTATGGCTCCCACGTGGGCCCCCGGATTATATAGTGCGGTGAGTCACAAAACCCCGCGGTTTCTGATTGGCTTCATCTCGCCAGTCATGAGGTATGCCCTTTTCCTCCGAGTGCTTTGCCCCATTTTGCCCCATTGCTCGCAGCCATTTTATCAATCAAAAGCAACTTCGTTCACCCGAAGTCCCCAAAACTTCGACTTCTTTCAAAAACCGAATTTTTCCTGAAATTCTAAATGTTTCCCCTTTCTTAGAATCGATTGCCACTTTGTTAAGGTGGCCACCCCCCTCGAAAAAAAGGGTTTGTGAGTGATATGCCTATTAGTATTTTGCACCTGTGGAACCATATGGCGTTGGGGCTGCTCTATTCTAGTGGAAATTGGTTTCTGACCTGCTTGAGGATCAATAAGTAAGCTGCTATCCCTTTGTAATTTATATTGGGGAGAAGGTTCAAATTCTATTGTCATACTGCCAACATCTGCTTCTGATGTCACAACAAAATAGAAGTCACTGGTTTTGGAGTAACCCTTTCCATATGCCACACATTTAATACTGTTTCCTTAAAGGTCATTATCTGGAACAGTACAAAAAACTTTGCTGAAACCAGTGTAACATTGTGTTTTAGATTCATTTACAGGTAGATTACATGTAAAATAGTACAAAATTATACTACTGTATTGTTTGCTGTACTTTATACCTTTTTATGTTCTGTTTCGTAGTGCCATTCTTTCCGTAGTAAGAAGAAAAGTATGATAGTAATTTCATAATGAAAAAAATGTGTTGACAACAACTGAAAACAAATTGCTTTGCATATATTAAGTGTTTATTTATAACGCATTGTAGTTGTAAATATTCTTCTGGATTAATTTGTGACCGCAGTCTGCATCTTGCAATTTTTTTTTTAAACCAAGCAGAAACAAAGTGGAAAGTGTTGGTATTTCAGAGTGGAACAAACATGGCATGTGATCAGTTAGCTAAGTCCACAAATAAACACAGGGACGCTTGCCAGAGAGTTAAACTAAAAATCATGTTAATGTTGTTCTTAGATTTAAAACCTGTTGCTCCCAATATGTTATCCTTGGTTTTAAAACATAATAGTCCTGTAATGTCTCTCTCATTTTGAGTATTTATAACCGAATGACAGTATTATACTTTGCTTGAAAACATTTATTCTCTGAGGTACTATGTGCTGTGATTAATTGGAGGAGGTTGGATAAATAAAAAATACAAGAAATGAGGTAGAACAAACAGAAGGGAATCACAGCCCCATTTGGAATAAAAATGATTCATAGTTATGTTGGAGTTTTTTCCTGGAAAGCTTTCAGAGACTAATCAAGTTGCCGGATTCAGAAAGATATATTGGTATCACGTGGCCACTTGTCCATTGGGTGATTATGCAGGAAGACTTCAGAAAATGTAGACGATGGTTTGATTTACTGCAACATGGTTTATCTAACTAAATAAACTAAATGCAAACACATTAGGGTAGACCTATTATATCTAATTTTGGATACTTTCTGAAAGAAACATAATATTATCTATCACACATAGATAATATCACAGATATTACACTACTATTCTGTTACTTGATGCAGCAAAGAATTTCTATAGCAAATATAATATACCACCGTGCTACATACAGTCAATATACTGTCTGAATCCAAAGAATCTTAAAGAGTACCTATCACTAGAGATGGATGAATTTCTCAAAAATTCGATTCGCAGATCGGCGTCGCCGATTTTAGGCAAAAGAGTTTTTGACGATTTATTTGCGGCAATTTGCGTTAAGAAACAACTATTTCCTGACTGCAGAGAGCCTGTAGGGTGTTGTAGAACATTGTGCCATGCTTAAATATGCAAAGAGAGCATGGTTTGGTCTTCATACAATGCTGTGTTTTTTGTATGTGACACACAGTTGACAGGCGTCTCGGTACTTGAATCGCTTCACCACTTACTTCACTGGGCAGTTACAGGGCAAAAAACTGACCAACTAAATGAAGGTGGTGGTATGCAGCCTGACAAGGTAAATGTCGAGCGGATGGTACCAAGTAATACGAATGGCTAAGATCATCACAATAAAAATAATAATATAATTATAACTTTATTTATATAGCGCCACAACATATTCCGCCCAGCACTTTACAATATAGGGGTATAAGCACAGACAATACCAGTACATTTCATTATAAAAAGCTACGTACAAATCAGACACGCAGGTGTGAGGGCCCTGCCTCCCATGAGCTACAATCTATTAGGGTGTATGTGTGTATACATTGGGTGACAAAGTCTTGGTTTACAATGCGTCCAACCATGTATACTTAAATTTGGGGTGTGGTTTAATAAAACAGTGGATGACCTGCCATCCCAAACCATACATCTATTACAGATAAAGTGCCTGCGGGTGGGAAAGTGCAGGAAGTGACGGATGTGTGACAGAACTTTGGGGGGCGTTAACAATTAGGGGTTCTTGGTAGGCTTTTGTCTAAGAAGATTTGAATTTTCAGAGCACACTTATAAACTGAGGAGGGTTGTGAGTGTGCACTGATCACAATGGGGTAACAAAGAAACGCAATGTAGTTGCCGGAAGCAGGCACTGTTCGCCGCACAGTAAAGGGGACGTCACAGCTGGGGTACCGCGTGCCGCAGCCTTCAGGTTGTCATGTAGCGGCCGTGTGTTTTTGTTGACACACACTAGTCATCCACTTTCTCCCAGATGTCACCTGGATAACCCCGGCAAAGAGTCGGTGCTTCTGTAAGACCCATCTTTAGTTGGCATTGCCCTCGGGTGGGGTGAGGGGCCACCCTCATCTGCATCAACCCTCCTCTGTCACGTTCGCTTCCCCAGCCAGAGAACTACTATGTGCTGTGGCCTTCTGCGCCCACTGTACAGTGAGGACAAACTATTTGAGGGACTGTGGGCAGCAAAAATGTGGGGAACATCGCGCTTCTTGCTGATGTGGCATGCCTCCCATTTGTAGGCAGTCAAGGCTCAAACCACCTCTGCCAAGATAAACTAACTGTTCTTTACATCATCTACCTGTCCAGTTGCTCACTCGACACTCTTGGTTGCAGCAATTATGGTTCTTCGACACGCTTGCCAAGAGAACAGCAGTATGTGTGTAGCCATCCCTAAGTGCAAGAAAGCTGACTGTGCTCCATGTCCAAGTTGGTGGTACTGGCTGTCCTCCATTTTCAAGTGGTGGATAGTGTTGAAGCGATTTTTATCGACAAAGTTGAAATCGGCAAGGGTTTTTATGGTGATCGAAATTCCAGATCATGCGATATAATTAGGTTAAAATCTGAGCATCATCTATAGATCGCGCTTTTTCGGAGCGCTTCCTGTTATTTTGGCGGCCAGCAAATCAGATTACAGAATAGAGCAGGGTGAATGTGGTGTGCGATACATCATGATGAGGATGGTGTTGGTTGCGATTGGATGGAAAAATCACATGACCTCGTGTTTAAATTGAACAAGCGTTTACTGTTTCCTGCCTCAGTGTCTCTCAGAGTTATCATAGGGATAGGACATTGCGCTCTGCCTCGTGGACAAAAAGCTCAAGCGAAATATAGTCTTATTTCTGCACAGGGAGAAACTCTACTATGTAGCTGTGATCTTTCCAATTTAGTTATATTAGAGATTGAAGATATTTTATGTAGTTAGCTAGAGATTTTTTAATGAAGCATACTACCGCTGTAAATTCACGGCGGGGGGAGGCAAGGGGGGGGCGGGCCCGAGGGCGAACACAGAGACAAAGCGCTATCTATAATGAAACACTGGATAAAGTTTAACCATGACTTTGTGTAAGAAATTGTAGTGGAATATCTTTATTATTATCAGTGTGCTATTGAAAATATTTCCCTGGAAATTTGGGCTGACTCGAAATCTTATTAATTGGATTACACATTCTTTTATAGTAACCTGCAGGTCTCTTTGTCAGGTCCAAAACTCCACTTGTGATTATCAGTATAATTTCAGAAGGTGTTCATTTTAATTTTACCCAATATACCCTGTGACTGTTGATAGATCCACCTTGCTCAGTTAAATAAAATCCAGCTATATTGTAGTGCAGCACAGGTGGCTTGTTGCAAAAATACGTGTATCTACGAAAATCTTATCATGTTACGTGTTTTTTGGACTTTGCGACACCCTGGCCATTGTTCATTGAGAAGAATCTCACGTAAATCTTTAAATACGATATTTCTATTATTCACCACAGGTGAATTGAAGTGCAAAAAATCCGTTTATTTATACCAAAACTTACAGTTAGTGTTTTTTGACTTTTGCACACCCAGGTTTGTTCATTGACAGAGCATCTTCGTAAATCTTAAAACAGCAATGCTATATTCACACAATGGTGAATTGTAAAGGTGCAAAAAATTACCGTATTTATTATACCAAAAACATAACAGTTTAGTGTTTTTTGACTTTTGCACACCCTAGCTTGTTCATTGACGCGAGGCATCCCGTAAATCTTAAAACAGCAATTCTATAGGCACCTCAGGTGAATTGAAAGGTGCAAAAATACCGATGTATTATACGAAAACATTAACTGAGACAGTGTTTTTTTACTTTGCGCACCCAGCATTGTTCATTGACGCAGGTCATCCACACAGTAAATCTTAAAAACAGCCAATTCTATAGTCACACAGGTGAATTCAAAGGGTGCAAATATTACCGTGTATTAATACGAAAACATAAGAGTTAGTGGTTTTTTGACTTTTGCGCACCCAGCTTTGTTCATGAGCGCTTCCACGTAAATCTTGAAAAACAGCAATTCTATAGTAACCACAGGTGAATTGAATGGTGCAAATAAATACAGTGTTTCATTTTATACGAAAACATAACAGATACGTGTTTTTTGATTTTGCGCACACCAGCTTTGTTCATTGACGCAGCAGCCACGTAAATCTTAAAACACAAGCAATTCTATATTCACCACAGGTGAATTGAAAGGTTTCTGTGACTGTTAATAACCTTAGTGGTTGCCTAAGATTGTTAGCAACGTATCCATTTCAATGTTGTGGATGTTAATTGCAGCTTACTCCATGCCTTGTTTGGGCTTGTATTATGATGGTGTTGTTGCTCTCCCATCAGACTTTTATGGTAACCGCTCATAATCGATGCTCACTATCACGAAAAACACTTATCGTTAGAGGACCGACTATCGTCTAATCGCTCGATCTCGAAAGCCAACGAAAGAATCGCTCACAATAGTGGTGACTATGCTAATGTTCTGAAAACTTGAAGGAAACTCTTTGCATGGACTTTAGCCTTTTCTACAACGCCAAGCACACCCTCCTTGAGCTAAACAGAACAGAGAAACTATGAACAGAGAAAAACAGGAAGAAATCTATGAACAGGGCAAAACAGGGAGAAATCGATGAACAGGAAAAAATAGGGAGAAATCGATGAACAGGGCAAAACAGGGGTAGTAAATCAATGTTCAGGGCAAAACAGGGAGAATCAAATGAACAGGTCAAAAAAGGAAGAAATATGATGAACAGAGGAAAGGCCCATTAATGATTTCTTGATGATCCAAGGGGACAGGGTTCCACTGTGTAATTTTGAAATGTCAGCCAGTGGCTATCTCATATCGGGACACACTGCCTTTTGCACGACCCTTTGAGGAGCCACGTTATTTGTCAGTTTGCAGGATCTAAGGGATTTGAATAACGTCATTCACTGCATTCTTTACTTGGAAAGATGCTGCAAATATCTGTTGGTAAAGGTGACTGGAGGACATGACGTTCTACATTCTCATGGCCTACATGTGTCTGTGGGAGCCTGAAATGGTGGAGGAGGGTAAGACACTAGAGAACATGCTGTGTCCTGGCACGAAATGTTTGTTTTTATTTTATTCAGGGTTTTGACATGAGGGAACAGGAGCTGCCTGAGTATTAGGAAGTCGAGGCAGATTGACCCTATACACAATGTGGCTGTATTACAGTGGAGATGGAGTCAGGGAGTCCATCAGACGTCTCTTGCGCAGAATGGACCCGCTGCATGCTGGATTTGCTGGCTTGTGACAGCTGAATTGTCCACCATCCAGCAGAGGGATGACTTCTGGCTCTCAACCCTCTTGGACCCTCGTTGCCAGTTCCCAAATGGGGGCATTTTTTTCCCACTTGGCAAGACGGAGGGGAAAACTTCATGTATATAGAGACTTCTATGTAGTCTGTGGCGCTTGGCCTTGTGATTTAGGTTACTCACCAGCAGCAGCACCTGGTGACAGACCCTGAACCCTGGATTCTTTGGCTTACCTGCCTCAGTACTATTCTGATGCTGCCCCCGCCTGATGGACCCACACCTGCTGGCCAGATGCTCCTTCAACCACCACTCCATTTTTTCAAGGGACTGGTATTGTCACCCACCTTCCGCACTCTTCACTGGGCTATTAATGTAAGCCCTTCTTATGCTGCTTGCCCACCCCAAAAACCCTTCTCACTCAGGTCTCTGTTATGCTGCTGCTGTATCTCCAGGCTATGTTACCTTGTACTATCTGGCCTGATGTTGATGTTACTGCCACCTCCTCTATATGTTCATTAGCTGACGCCCACCTCAAAAATTATGTCATTGTGACCACTCTCCGGCCTGATGTGCTTGCTTCCGCCACATCAACACTATGTTCTTGTGCCTGGTCTGTGGCCCAATAATGCTGCTGCCACCTTCACAATCTGTCTTTTGCCACTTGTGGCATACATGCTGCTGCCACTGTCCACTCTCTCAGTTTGACCTGCTGTTGGGTTTTTCTAATGCTGTTTCACCTCACACTCTGTCTGACGCTGCCACTATGATTGGTTTTCCTTCTTTTAATCTCGTCACAAGGAATTTGAAAAGAGCAGATAGGAAACACATAATTGTGCTTTTGGAGAAGCCATAAGGCTAGTATGACATGGTCCTTTGTTTGCATTGGGATTGTCAGATGAGTAGGTAGCCAAAATAGAAGTGGATACAAAACACAGAACACATGCAAATATTAAATATTCCATTTACTTATCTTTGGGATCAACTCTTTTTGGCTTTGATAAGATGGGTTATTGCCCAATGAAAGCGGAGGCACACTGAAGGATCAAAGTATGGTAAAATGATTATTGACTTCAATGCAAAAATATAACTGTGACAATCCCTCTTCACTCTTTTGGGGGGGGGGGGCACTGCATGTATCAGCATTTAACAGAATCACAACAATAATGAAAAAAAAACTTACTGTTTGCCACATGATAGGCAATATCCCAAGAAACTGGAGTGGCTGGATTTGACATGTATGTAGGTCTGAAATACACAAACACTGGATTTGACACAGAATTCTCCACAAAAAGGTGAATAAATTAACTCTTGGTCACAGATTAAAAAACCCCCCACGGTCTAGGGGTGTTGTTGGATTTCAGGTGTGTATGTGTCAGAATACAAACACCTTGCATTATGACTTATAATTCACCCACAAAAACCAGAGGAGAAATTAAACCACTTGGTATACAAATTACTTACAGAATGATTGAGGTAGCAAATCAGGCGTATTTGGGTTAAAATACACACACCCTGTATTTTACTCCAAATTACCCCACAATCAAAGGTTAATTATACCTTTGGTATGAAATACCCTACAGAAAAATCAGATGTTAGTTTAGGAGTATTTGTTTCGGACAAAATAAAAAAAGACAACTGACTCAAGTGGAGATAGTGGTTCTCCTGAAACCACCGCAAGCGACTTAGGGTAAGCCAACATCAGGTGAGCGGAATCTAAGTTGGTCCCGGTTTTCACCTAGAGCCAGCCGCAAAGCGGGATGGACTTGCATGCGGCGGGAGTCTACCAGGGTCGGCTACCCCTGACGTGACTTGCTTGCGTAAAGGCAGCCGAGGTGATTGTCGCGTAGTCACATAAAATCGCCCAGGCAGGTTCATAGTTGGGGACAGACAGGAGGTCAGGACAGGCGGCTATGGTTCGTGTCGTGGACAGGCAGGAGGTCGGGGGCAGGCGGCAAGATTCGGGTCAGGAACCAAGAAAATGGTAAGGGGGCAATCAGAAAAAGACTTGGAACGCTTTTCTATAGGCTAAAGGCACTACAAAACCGCACAAGATCAGAAAGGGCAGGTTTAAAATAAGGGCGGACCGGGAAAATATCAATTTTCCGGGCACTGGCCCTTAAATTTCAAAAGGCCGGAGCGCGCCTGGGGACGGTTGCGCGGCCGAGGAGCTTACAGGACCCGGCGGGCAGTAGGCAGGGCCCCGGGCCCCGGCGGTGAGGTCCCACAGCCCGCAGGCGGGCGGCGGTGCCACCCCCTGCAGGGCACCCGGGGCGCAGGCCCCCCGTAACGTTCCCCCCCTTTGGCCCCCCCCCCTTTTTGGGCCTAAGGAACTTCTGAAGTGTTTTGGCCCAGAAATTGCCCTCGGGCCCCCCCCGGGACCTCTCTTCGGGCCCGAACCCATTCCATCTGAGAAAAACCGCTTCCCTCTGGCCGTCTTCTACTAGAAACTCCTTTACCCTAAAGACATTTTGGGACGCCCCGGAGTGGGGGAGCAAACCCACCCCAGAGAAGCGATTTAGGATGACCGTTTTAGAGAGAGACATGGAAGGAGTTCGGGGACCCCCCCAAAGTGGGGGAAGGCGGGGCTTGTAGCCACTGGGTTTATGCGTTAAGTCCTTTAACGGGCCCGGAACGGGGACCAAGCTTTTAGCTGGAACCTTGAAAAGGGTGTATTTAGCCCACAACCACACCTTGCACCCCCGGGAAAAAAAGGTCGACGGGGGTCTTCCCCCTTTTTTTCAGCTTTGCCCTTTGGTGGAGGGAAAGGGGTGGGTAGAGAATGGTGGTTGCTTCCAGATAGCTTCAGGTCCCTTAAAACCCCCCTCCCGGGAGGGATCAGAGGTACAGAAGGGGGAGGGGGTTGGGGGGGGGGGGGATGTCGCCCGTAGACAAAAAGAAAGGAGCACTCCAGCGACTCCCAGTCCAAGGAGTTATAGGGAAATAAACCCCCGGGCAAAAAAAATAGACCCTAAAACCTGGCGCGCAGAGACAAAGTGGGGGCCCGGGACAGCTGGGGGGCGGGGTTTAATCTCTCTACCCGCCCTTAGATGGGGTGGTAGGCCGAAAAAAGTCCAGTTTCATTGAGCTGGTTGCAAGGGGGGCGCCAAATCGAACAAATTGGACACCCCGGTCCGACACTATGTGCCGAGGAAGGACCTGCAGCGGAAAATAGTAGAAAAAATAGACTGGCGAGGGTGAAGGGGGGTCAGGGTAGACAGGCAAAGGGAAAAAGTGCACATTTTTGAAAACACCTGTAACACCCGATCAGGTGTTACCCGGAAAGGGGGGGGATCCCCGGAAAAAATCCATGGGCACATGGGTCCAAGGACAGCGGGTATCGGGAGTGGAAAAGGGGCAGACCTGCCGGTTTGAGACAGGGGACTTTTTGCGGGGACAGGGAAACGCAGGACCCACGAAACCCCGACTCCTGACCGCCCCCGGCCCCAGTAGAATCGAGAGTAGGGAGCAGGCCTCTGCACTCCTGTTTCCCGCCCCTAAAGGAGCAATGACCCCTGACAGTATCTTCTTTCCCAAAGCAGGGCGAATGTATTTTGCCGGAGGAATACTTGTGTCAAGGGCGGGGAGAGATGAGCCGTTCCGGGGGATAATGTTCCCCTGGAGTGGACCCGTCCCCCGTCACATCCAACACGGGAGAGCATGGGCCTTTTAATTTGTTCCCAGGGCAAAAGGAATGAGAAAAAATTAAATCGGAAAAAGAGGAGGGACTAACGAGCCCGGGGTGATTTAAACGTTGAGCCGTCTGGAGTTAACGTTTTTTTTGGTCGGTTATAAAATGTGACTGGGTGACGAGCCCCCCAAAAATACTGCCATTCCTCCACGCCCAAATTTATGGCCAGTAACCCCCCCCTCGCCCAAATTTAGTAATTCCTTTTTGCAGAGGAAAAACTTTTAGAGAAAAAAAACGCAAGTGAGGGTCTTGCCTTGAGCCCTTTTGGGGGGAGTCAGCCCGGGCCCCTACCCAGAGGCGTTGAGCTCGAGAAAAAATGGTTTCCTGTATCCGGCGGGGAGACAGGCGCAGAAGCGAAAACAACTTTAATTGGGGGAAGGGGGTTTCCCCTGCCGTGTGGCCGAGCTTTGGGTTGGCATTTCCCCTTTTTGGTCAAAGCCACTATGGGGGAACCGCAGGAGAAATGGGTATGAATTTCGTAATAGTTGGTGAACCCCGGAATCTTGCATAGCTCAGAGACCCAGGGGCCGGGCCACTGTAGGGGGGGCAGACAACTTAGCGGGGGCCTCTGCAGGCCTCGTCGAAAAAAATGTCCAGGAATGGTA